>OU342746.1:107793987-108041937 GCA_910589775.1 Avena eriantha | reverse complement strand
TATGTGGTTTGTTTAGAAGAACACACATGCAATGACACTTGGTGTGGTTCATGAAAAGAACAGACATGCAATGACATTGGTGGATCCCTATGTGGTTTGTTTAGAGGAAAAGACATGCAATGATACCGGTGCATCCACGTGTGGTTCATGAAAAGAACACACATCCAATGACAATGGTAGATCCTTATGTGGTTCATGAAAAAACAGACATGCAGTGACACCGGGTGTGGTTCATGAAAAGAACAAACATGCAATGACACTCGGTGAGGTTCATGAAAATAAGAGACATGCAATGACCCTAGCTGTGGTTCATGAAAAGAACACACATACAATGACACTGGGTGTGGTTCATGAAAAGAACAGACATGCAATGACACTGGTGGATCCTTATGTGTGGTTCATGAAAAGAATAGACATGCAATGACACTGGTGGATCCTTATGTGGTTTGTTTAGAAGAATACACATGCAATGACACTGGGTGTGGTTCATGAAAAGAACAGACACGCAATGACACTGGTGGATCCTTATGTGGTTTGTTTAGAGGAACAAACATGCAATGACACCGGTGGATCCACGTGTGGTTCATGAGAAGAACAAACATCCAATGACACTAGTAAATCCTTATGTGGTTCATGAAAAGAACACACATGCAGTGACACCGGGTGTGGTTCATGAAAAGAATAGACATGCAGTGACACTGGGTGTGGTTCATGAAAAGAACAGACATGCAATGACTCTAGCTGTGGTTCATGAAAAGAACACACATACAATGACACTGGGTGTGGTTCATGAAAAGAACAGACATGCAATGACATTGGTGGATCCTTATGTGTGGTTCATGAAAAGAACAGACATGCAATGACACTAGTTGATCCTTATGTGGTTTGTTTAGAAGAACACACATGCAATGACACTGGGTGTGGTTCATGAAAATAACAGACATGCAATGACACTGGTGGATCCTTATGTGCTTTGTTTAGAGGAACATACATGCAATGACACCGGTGGATCCATGTGTGGTTCATGAGAAGAACACACATCCAATGACAATAGTAGATCCTTATGTGGTTCAAGAAAAGAACTGACTGACACTGGGTGTGGTTCATGAAAAGAACAGACATGCAATGACACTGGGTGTGGTTCATGGAAAGAACAAACATGCAATGACTCTAGCTGTGGTTCATGAAAAGAACAAACATGCAATGACACTAGGTGTGGTTCATGAAAATAACAGACATGTAATGACACTGGTGGATCCTTATGTGGTTTGTTTAGAAGAACAGACATGCAATGATACTGGGTGTGGTTCGTGAAAAGAACAGACATGCAATGACACTGGTGGATCCTTATGTGGTTTGTTTAGAGGAATAGACATGCAATGACACCGGTGGATCCACGTGTGGTTCATGAGAAGAACACACATCCAATGACTTTGGTGGATCCTTATGTGGTTCATGAAAAGAACTAACATGCAGTGACACTGGGTGTGGTTCATGAAAAGAACAGACATGCAATGACACTGGGTGTGGTTCATGAAAAGAACAGACATGCAATGACACTAGGTGTGGTTCATGAAAGAACAGACATGCAATGACACTGGTGGATCCTTATGTGGTTTGTTTAGAAGAACACACATGCAATGACACTGGGTGTGGTTCATGAAAAGAACAGAAATGCAATGACACTAGTGGATCCTTATGTGGTTTGTTTAGAGGAACAGACATGCAATGACACCAGTGGATCCACGTGTGGTTCATGAGAAGAACACACATCCAATGACACTGGTGGATCCTTATGTGGTTCATGAAAAGAACTGACGTGCAGTGACACTGGGTGTGGTTCTTGAAAAGAACAGACATGCAATGATACCGGTGGATCCACGTGTGGTTCATGAGAAGAACACGCATCCAATGACACTGGTGGATCCTTATGTGGTTTGTTTAGAGGAACATACATGCTATCACACAGGTGGATCCATGTGTGGTTTATGAGAAGAACACACATCCAATAAACTCTAGTGGATCTATCTTTGCATAATTTAATGTATTCCACGATGTATTTCATTGTACAAGACACTTTCCATTTTATACTACTCAGTTTTGCCCTAGGTTTTATGTGGTACTACTTAGTTTTGCCCCCCTCTCTCTATCTTTCGTAGAAGCCCAAACATGTTCTCTCCCTGTCTGCTACTCCCTGATTGGTTGTTAGAGCTGTCACGCGGATTGTGCACACCAACCGTTTATTCTGTGCGATCCAATGATGATCGTTGCACACGTCGTGCCCTTCATAGTATAGCGTGAGACAGCATGGACGTCTCCCTCTGCGAGACTTCTACAGGAAGGAACACGATGCAGTCCATGGAAAAAGTCGTCGAGCGGTCATGTCAAGTTTAATCAAGTCTGAAAAGCCTACTACTGCTACTACAACTCATGCACAGGGCAACAGGGTCATCGAGTGCACGGTTGTCGACGGGACACTGCAATTTATAGCCACTGGATTTTAATAAGACATATCCCAATTTTACACAGTGCTCTCAATCTCACTTCCAACTGGGCCCTACCGCTAGTAACTTCCATGAGTCAAGGGCCCCCTTCGAGTAGATCTAACATTGCTAGAAATTAGTTACGCGCCACTTGCATGCAGTGGAATCGAGGTATGCCATGAGCGTGTTTTCAATGCAGCTCTAAAGTGGAGATCGTGGCTGTTTCAAAAAAAAGGGAACCGAAAAAAGGGTGGAGATCGTGGTAGCCCCCGCCCACCACACATGTCCACTCGAGGACTACGAACGGTCCGTTGTTTATAACACCCCTCGACCTTCTTGTTCCATGAGCTCATGTCATTTCCCCCCAGTCTGTCTAGTCCCAAGACCCCAATCTACACCTGCCGCGCGCGTCGAAGCTCCCTCGTTTGCACTACCTCCTTCCCTTGGTGCACCATGAAGCGTACGCATGGAGACGATTCGGAGGTGAAGCCAGTTGAAGGCGCAGCAGCAGATGGCTCAGTCGTCGCCAAGCAGGCGGAGGCGTCTTCTCTAGGCACGAACGCCGCTCGTCGCCGCGCCGTCGAGGGTGCGAACTCATCCGTCCAGCCAGTAGACATCGCCGCCAAGCAGCAGGTGGTATCCGTCCCTGCCGAGCAGCAGGTGGTAGCCATCACTGTTGAGCAGCAGGTAGTATTCGTCGCTGCTGAGTAGCAGGTGGCCGACAACGTCGTGGTGCCAACTGCAGATCTGGATGGGGGGCAGGCGACAGGCGGAGGCAATCCGATGATCTACATCGACGACCCCATCTATGTTCAAGAAATCTTCGACGCAATCGCGGAGAATGATAAGTTCGAGGAGGAGGTCCTTGATGAGGAGTCCGAGGTACTACATTGCTAGCTTCTCTAGTCACAGCCGTAGTTTTCACTGTTCATACATAGGATTTGCTCAATCATGTACAGATTCTTTTGCTCTTGAAGTAGGGTAGTATATATATGATTCGATCGGTTGATTGATGCATCTGCCATCTAGTCACAAAACCCCAATCTGCTCATCTGCCATCTAGTTGAGTTTGCTAGTTGAGTGTTGATTTCGATACACAGCAGGCCTATAACATTACATTTCTATTCCTTACTGAGCCCAATGATTCAATTTTGCCCCAAAATAGTGCAAGGGCATCTGATGGTGTCGTTTTCTTAGGGATGGTTAGTGGCCCTGAGGCAGAAATGCACATAAACAATATAGGTTGTGTTGTTGGTATTTTGGTTCTCCGACTCCATCGCTGAAAAACTGAGGCCCTATTTTTTTCTCTCATATGGAACCTAAATATATAATCTTTGTATTGTTTTTGATCTATGAATGCGTTGTATGATGCATTTGTATATCCCCGAATATTGGTTTGTACGATTACATTTCAACTTCTTATTGTGGCCAATGATTCAAATTTGCCCCAAAGAGAGGCAGACACATTGGTGTCAAATTTTTTCAGGGATGAGTGAGCAAACCTGGGGCCATGTACAAGATCAATATAAGCTGTGCAATTGTTACTTGGTTCGCTTACGCCATCTCTGTAGAAACTTATGAGGCTGCAATCTTTATTCTACATTCATAGAACTATGATATTTCAATTATCTATTCCATGCATTCATAGTGTATAAGAATTACATTTTAGTTTGTCACCGAGGCCGATGATTGAAATTTGCCCCAAAAGAGTTCAAGGGGAGACACGTATGATGGTGTCGTGTTTTAGGGATGGGTTGGTGAACCTGAGGCAGCAATGCACACAATCAATATAGGTTGTGATGTTGGTACTTTGGTTCTCCAACTCCATCTCTGAAACAAATTATGAGGCCCTTGATTTATTCTCATATGGAACTACATATATGATCCTTGAATTGTTTCTGATCTTTTAATGATTGGTATGATGCATATGTATATGAATGGTTTTGATCATAAATATTTTTAACATGTACCAGAAGATTAATTGATTGGTTTTTATTTATAATTACAATATTTAGGCTTGTTTTTGTACTTGACTATGTATATCCCTGAATAATGTTTTGTATGATTACATTTCAATTTCTTATTATGGCCAATGATCCAAATTTGCCCCAAAGAGAGGCAGACACATTGGTGTTAGATTTTTTCAGGGATGAGTGAGCGAACCTGGGACCATGTACAAGAACAATATAAGATGTGCAATTGTTACTTGGTTCGCTCACGCCATCCCTGAATAAACTTATGAGGCCGCAATCTTTATTCTACATTCATAGAACTATGATATTCTAATTATCTATTCCATGCATTCATAGTGTATAAGAATTACATTTTAGTTTGTCACCGAGGCCGATGATTGAAATTTGCCCAAAAGAGTTCAAGGGGAGACACGTATGATGGTGTCGTGTTTAGGGATGGGTTGGTGAATCTGAGGCAGCAATGCACACAAACAATATAGGTTGTGCTGTTGGTACTTTGGTTCTCCAACTCCATCTATGAAACAAACTATGAGGCCCTTGATTTATTCTCATATGGAACTACATATATGATCCATGAATTGTTTCTGATCTTTTAATTATTGGTATGATGCATATGTATATGAATGGTTTTGATCATAAGTATTTTTAACATGTACCTGAAGATTAATTGTTTGGTTTTTTTATTTATAGTTACAATATTTAGGCGTGTTTTTGTACTTGACTATGTATATCCTTGAATAATGTTTTGTATGATTACATTTCAATTTCTTATTGTGGCCAATGATTCAAATTTGCCCCAAAAGAGAGGCATACACATTGGTGTCAGATTTTTTTAGGGACGAGTTAGTGAACCTGGGGCGATGTACAAGAACAATATATGTTGTGCAATTGTTACTTGGTTCACTTACGCCGTCCCTGTAGAAACTTATGAGGCCTTAATCTTTATTCTACATTCATAGAACTATGATATTCGAATTACCTATTCCATGCATTCAGTATATAAGAATTACATTTTAGTTTGTCACCGAGGCCGATGATTGAAATTTGCCCCAAAAGAGTTCAAGGGGAGACACATATGACAATGTCGTGTTTTAGGGATGGGTGGGTGAACCTGAGGCAGCAATGCACACAAACAATATAGGTTGTGCTGTTGGTACTTTGGTTCGCCAACTCCATCTCTAAAACAAATTATGAGGCCCTAGATTTATTCTCATATGAAACTACATATATGATCCTTGAATTGTTTCTGATCTTTTAATGATTGGTATGATGCATATGTATATGAATGGTTTTGATCATAAGTATTTTTATAATGCACCTGAAGATTAATTATTTGCTTTTTTATTTATAATTACAATATTTAGGCTTGTTTTTATACCTGACTATGTATATCCCTGAATAATGTTTTGTACGATTACATTTCAATTTCTTATTGTGGCCAATGATTCAAATTTGTCCCAAAAGAGAGGCAGACACATTGGTGTCAGATTTTTTCAGGGTGTGAGTTAGTGAACCTAGGGCGATGTACAACAACATTACATGTTTTGTGCAATTGTTACTTGGTTCACTAACTCCATCCCAGAAGAAACTTATGAGCCCCCTAGATTTATCCTACATTCACTCTGATGCAATTATTTGTCATTGTGTTGAGATGAAATGATATATGAACCAATCCAACTATTGCTGAGATGCTTTATCTTTGATATCCACGGATATATTGTCTTACATATACATGTTGTCAATTCTTGAGTTGTAATACAATTCAATCATATGTATGAGTTCTAAGTTATGTTCTTAAAAATCAACAGGAGGATGATGATAAAGTGGACGATAGCAAGGTATCCAGGGACAACAAGAGCCGCTACGTGCTGAGGCGGTTACGGTGTGGGCTAATCCGTTTCCACCGTAGGGGGAGACTATTTTGCCCATTATGTGGCAGAGCAATCAACGTGGACCTCAACAGCATGATCCAGCATGCAGAGGGCGTTGGTAGAGGTGGAGGCAGAAGACATAGGACGATTACCTTGGCGCAGCACGCAGCCTACGGCAAATTCCTTCAGGAGTATGTCAGGACTGGCCTGTATCCCATCGACTAGGCTGTCGCTGCCTCCTGCTGATAAACCCCTGCCCTGCTAGGCGTCTTCGTGTCCCGGCCTCCTGCTGCTGCCCCTGCTTTTATTTTGTTCTAGTTAATTATTACCTGTGTGTGGCATGTAAGACAATATATCCGTGGTGTCTCTAGTGAACCTTCTATATTAATCTACTCCTTTATATGGAGTGCCTTAAAGTTTCTAGTGTTCAATTATATTTACTGATCATGCTCATGCACACTACAAAATATTTCTAGTGCTCGATTATATTATAATTGTCAAGAAATACATCAACAAGTTAAATTGGTCGAAATTTTGTATTGAAGTAACTAAATGTATCACACACATAATAAACTAAAAACTAAAATCTAGTTCAAACACATAATGTATCACCACCACTTGTTGTCGTCCTTGACTTTCTTCCCCTTCAACCGCTTGATGTCGCCACCGTCCCAAGATTGCTGCTCGTCCTGAAACCGCTTTCTGTCCTCCTCGCGCTTCTTCTCCTAGGCTAGCTTGTAACCAGGGCATAACTCTCTCACAAAAACCCCTGCCTTAACCATCCTATCTTTCATGGTAATGAGCTTACTGTACAACTTGTACGCCATGTAGGCGTCTCTGGCTGCATACTTGAGGCGCACCTGGCTCATCGGCTTCCACTCCCAGTAGTCGTCATCGAGTCGCTTCAATTTCTTCAGTTTTTCCTAGGATTTATCGATGATTTCCGTTGCCAGATCACCCATGCCATCCTTCGCTGGGTATGATTTGATCTTGTACAGATTTTGGATGTTGATGTGGTGCCCCTCTGGGATTTTTATCAACGCACGAGAAAGCATAATTCTGTCATTTGTGATATCCACGCTAGTGAAAGTTATCCCTTTCCTACACAAGAAGTCGACCAGAGCCGGACAATGCATCTCAGTTGGTTTACTCCTGCACTTAGATGGTTCTAGGGATGTAAGGGAAGAAGGGATGCAGAAGTGGTGATCTCAAATTTAAATTTCACATACCTGCAGAAGTGGTAAACGAGGAACTCCTCATGTATGGCGATTTGCACGACATCGATCTCTTGTAGAGGATTTTTTTTCGCTTATTTGCACAGGTGTACTCCAAGTCTAGACCCATAAACTTGTGCTTCTCTTTCTCAAGCAATTGCTCAAACCTGGCGAGAGTTGTCCCCACAGTCGCTTCATCATTTGTGTACACCACTGTCAAAGTCGTGGTGCCATGGGCAGGGACCAAGTGGGTCTCTGTTGTGCTTTTCCCATCGTCCATGCCTACAAGGAAATGGGTGAAAGGAAATGCCTACAAGGAACTGCCAGCAAGAGGAAGAGGAAGATGAACCAACAGTTCCAGAACAGAGGAAGAAGAAGCGCCCAGGAAAAACTGCAGAGGAATGACTGAGGAAGAGGAATGACTGCAGAAGAAACGTGGTAACTGCAACTTTTGGTTCGAGAACTCACCGTGGTTACGTGGAGATCATGGCAGTGCCGCCGGTTCAACAAGTGGGACCAGTTCCTGCGAGAATATGAAATTAGCTGTGCATTTTTCTATGCGAGAAATTGAGAGAAATCATTTATATTTTGTCTTTCATAATTAAACACAATGAAGTTGGTACATCCCAAGAGATTTGACCAAAAGAGATTTGCTAGTTTAACATACAACAACACTTACAGGCCCAACATGGCAGAACTTGGAGAGCCCCAGAACTTGAGCTACCATAGAGACCTCGACAGAGGGTGCAGAATTGGTGCGGGTTCAACCACGAGACGGCGAGCTCGGATTCTAGAGGAGGAAAACAGAACCGAGCATGATCGACAAGGTGATAGATCTCACCGGGAACCAATATCATCCCCGACCGTGCCATGGGTGCGTCCACGGTGAGGGTGAGCTCCGACTCGGGATGGGGAGGAGAGCAGGGCCGAGCAGCTTCGTCACGTCCCAGCTCTGCGCCACGGCCACGACCACAGATTGCCGCTCCAGGGAAGAAGACGTGTAATGGATGCAGGCGCCAACGCTGCAAGCCTACAGGGAGGGGAGCTAGGCTGAGCAGGTTCGTCTATGTCCTTGCTCCACGCCATGGCTGCGACGCCCCACAGATTACCGCTCCGGGGAAGAAGAAGACGCGTAATGGATGCAGGCGCCAACGCTGCAAGCCTAATGACACCTAAGCGATGGGAGCGACATGAGTGACATAACGGTGAGAACTGACAGGGGGGCAACTTGACGGCCATTAGCCTGATTTTTTGTATTGAAACGTAAAGTTGAATTCGTGCCGAAAAAGACCCTCTGAGTATTTGGCACACCAACTGTAGTCATCGCGGATGATTTCAGGGAACTTGGGTACCGCGTTACCTGGACACCCCAACATTCGGGCCGCAAAATTATATTCTCCTCGGGTTTCCCAAAGGGGCGTGTAGAGGACTACATATCAAGACCAGGATTTTCCCATCCATGTAATGGACAGATACATTAGTGGCCATCTCGATGACGTTGCATTAACGAAGCTTGCAAGCATGTGACTGGGTCATGACATGCAATGACACGAAAACGAGAAACCAAGTTCATCGGTAATGAGATCGAACAAAGGTATGGAGATACTGTATATCAAATCGCGGGTGAACTAGGTATCAAGCAGCAAAGGGAATGGGAAACGACTGTTTATGGTTCAAACAACATTATCATCGTGGAATGCACAGGGGTCATTATGGGCATCCCGGTCCCGCTATTGATCATTGATGGAGATCATGTCTGTGCAATTTCCGAGCTGTGGGGAAATACACTTGAGGGTACAATGAGCTAGAGATCCTCTATAAGTTGGAATCACCATATGAAAGAGAAAAGGAAACTAGAAAAGTTCCGCGAGAGAACCAAAATTGTTTTGAGTAAGTTCCGAAGTCGTTCGGAGGAAATCGAAAGGGAACTAAAAGGTGTTTCGGGTCAAGTCGGATTTTGTAATATGTTTTTACATGTTAATTAATGTAATTAATATTAAATATAATATTAAAATCTAATTTGAAGGGGTATTCCACTAATGGGCCAGACTTCCTTGGGAAAAAAGGCCCATGAGGGAAACCGAAGGAGGGAAGGGCCAAGGCCTAGCCGCCTCAAGGGGCCCACCCAGCCAGCCTAGGGTTGTGCACCGGGTGGGGCCCACCCCTGGCCGGCTGGCCCATGGAGCCCTTGGGCCCATGGCGCCTCCCCCTCTCCCTTGGTTATTCCCACATGGGAAACCCAAAGGGGAGGGCACACCTCCCTCCCCCTATTTAAAGGGGTGCCCATGGGTGGGATTTGACACACCAATATTTGGAGAAGTCCTTTGGTTGACTTTCTCCTTCCCTCTCTCTCATATCCATGCGTTGGCACCTGTAGCACACCTTTGCGCTACAGGGATTCCAAGCCAGAGATCTACTTACGCACTCCCGACATGGATCAAGGAGTTAGAGGTCATCATCGTACACCGTATGTGTATGATGTTGGGTTCGCAACATAGAAAACAAAAATTTTACTACGATGAGAACTATAAGCCAAGATCTATCTACTAGATACAAGAAACGGGTGGATATACATCCATAGAGAACTTACCCTCGAAGACAACAAAGTTTTGTTAACGAGTTGGAACTCGTGGATGATGTAGTCGTACGCTTGCCGATCTCAAGATCGTGTGAAGTCCTAGCGCCGCAAATCAGCAGCGCATCCGTCCTCGCACACACGTTCAGGCCACCGAACAACCTCCACATCCTCGCTCTAGTGAATCAGCAGAAGCAGCAACTCCTTCCAGACGCAATGCCACCGGAAACATGTATCTCTCTAATCCGAGACCATGGGGGAATATATCTAGAGGGGGAGAGAGATCCTTCACGAGGAG
Source organism: Avena eriantha (assembly GCA_910589775.1). Classification (NCBI taxonomy): domain Eukaryota; kingdom Viridiplantae; phylum Streptophyta; class Magnoliopsida; order Poales; family Poaceae; genus Avena; species Avena eriantha. The sequence goes on along the minus strand of OU342746.1, from coordinate 108,031,523 downwards.
GTGTGCTTTGTGAGGGAGGAGAGGGGGAACTTTTATAGGAGAGGGCGGCTCCTCCCCTACCATGGCTGGCGCCCATGGGGGGTTCCCCCACCTCTTCCTCATTCATGTGGTGGAAGCTCCACTCACATCAATTTAGCCTCCACCCAAAGTTCCACTCACATGCATTAAATTTCCACCAAATTTAATGCAACTCTCATTTAATAAAACTCTTTTATTTATTTTATTCAGAATTTTGTTAATTACTTTAATTAACAAACATTCACATAAAACCCCTTGTAACATTTCAATATCACATGCAGAACCAGTTTCTGCAATTTCACCCGAAACAATTCCGGTTTCCATCGAAATAATTCCAGCACTTTGCAATTCTTTTGTCTGAAACATATGTGCTCCAAAATTGTGTTTGGCAACCCTTAAGTGTGTCACCCTACGATTCGCGAATAATGCAGACATGATTGAGACTCCTCTCAAATCAATAATCAGAAGCGGGACCTGGAGATCCATACTGACTCATGCACATTCAACGATGACTTCTGTGATCGTGAGAACCTTTAACACTAGTAATTTAATCCCTTTGTCTCATGATATATTACATGTCTGATATTCGATCATCGGTATCCAAATACCTAGTTTGATCTCGTTACCGACATGCACTCTTTTCTTGTTCCTGTGATATAACATTCTAGTGATCACATCACTTGCTTGCAAGCTATCTTAATGTGATATCACCGAGAGGGCCTAGAGTATATCTATCCATCATTGGGATTGACAAATTCCACTCTTGATCCATGAGCCTCAACATGACATCTTCGGAGTATCTGAACGCACCTTTATAGTCACCCTTTTATGGTGTGATGTTTGATGTTATCAAGTTACTCTTCTGATGTCAGCAATTAACATGATCTCATGGTCTAAGGATAAAGATTACTTTGTATGATTTTATAGCAATATAAACATAATGACTTTGATTGTAATGCTATACTTTGGATTAATGTTCATCACATCATTTCACAAATATTGTGACCTCGTTATTAACAACATCCAATATCCATGATCTGGAAACTTTGATCATCTTGTTAATCAATGAGCTAGTCTATAAGAGAGGCATAAATAGGAACCTTTTATTTGTTTATTAAACACACATGTATTGATGTTTCCTATCAATACAATTATAGCATGCAAAATAAATATCTATCATATATAAGGAATACATAATAACAACTTTATTATTGCCTCTCAGGGCATATTTCCTTTAGTCTCCCACTTGCACTAGAGACAATAATCTAGTTCACATAGTGATAAATCTAACACCCATGGAGTTCTGGTGTTGATCATGTTTTTCCCTAGGGAGAACTTTAGTCAACGGATCTGCTACATTTAGGTCTGTGTGTACTTTACAAATCTTTATATCTCCATCCTTGACATGCTCGCGGATGGGGTGAAACCGGCGCTTAATATGCTTGGAATTCTTGTGAGACCTTGGTTCCTTGGCGTTGGCTATGGCTCCATTGTTGTCACAATAGATCACCATTGGGTCCAATGCACTAGGAACCACACCTAGTTCCGTTATGAACTCCCTTATCCAAACCGCTTCCTGCGCTGCTTCTAAAGCAACAACATATTCCGCCTCCGTCATTGATCCAGCCACCACAGGTTGTTTGGAACTCCTCCAACTAACTGCTACTCCGTTCAAGAGAAGTACAAATCCGGATTGAGACTTAGAGTCATCCGGATCGGTGTCCAAGCTAGCATCGACATAACACTTGGCGACTAGCTCTTCTTCACCTCCGTATACAAGAAACATATCCTTAGTTCTTCTTAAGTACTTAAGGATATTCTTGACCGCTATCGAGTGTTCCAAACCTAGATCAGATTGGTACCTACTAGTCAAACTAATAGCATGTGCCACATCCGGTCTTGTACATAGCATGGCGTACAATATAGAGCCTATGGCTAAGGCATAGGGGATCTTATCCGTTATCTCTCTTTCTTCCGTTGTAGCCGGACATTGAGTCTTACTCAATGACTTGCCTTGCAACATAGGTAAGAACCCCTTCTTACTTCAGTCCATATTAAACTTCTTTAGTATCTTATCAAGGTATGTACTTTGCGAAAGCCCAATTAGGCACCTTGATCTATCTCTATAGATTTTAATGCCTAATATATATGAAGCTTCACCAAGGTCCTTCATCGAAAATTTGCTGTTTAGATAACTTTTAACACTGTTTAAAAGAGATATATCATTTCCAATCAATAATATGTCATCCACATATAATATAAGAAATGCCACATTGCTCCCACTCACTTTCTTGTAAATACAAGCCTCTCCATAAGTTTGGACAAATCCGAACTCTTTGATCACCTCATCAAAGCGGAGATTCCAACTCCGGGATGCTTGCTTCAGTCCATAGATGGATCGCTGAAGCTTGCATACCTTATTATCATCCTTAGGATTGACAAAACCCTTAGGTTGTATCATATACAACTCTTCTTCAATATTACCATTGAGGAACGCATTTTTGACATCCATCTGCCATATTTAATAATCGAAATATGCAGCAATTGCTAACATAATCTTAACCGACTTTAGCATCGCTACGGGAGAGAATGTCTCATCCTAGTCAACTCCTTGAATTTGTCGAAACCCCTTTGCGACAAGTCGAGCTTATAGATGGTCACATTACCATCATCATCAGTTTTTATTTTGAAAATCCATTTATTCTCAACGGCCTTTTGATCATGAGGTAAGTCCACCAAGGTCCAAACCTGGTTTTTGTTCATGGATTCCATCTCGGATTTCATGGCTTCTAGCCATTTGTTGGAATCCAGGCTCATCATCGCTTCTTCACACGTCACAGGGTCATTTATTTCATCAATCATGAAATTTATAACAGGATTTCTGTATAGTTCAGGAGTTGCACATGTCCTGCTTGACCTGCGAGGTTCGGTAGTGTCCTCTTTCGGAGTTTCTTGATTATTATCATTGGCTCTTTATTCATCAGGTGAAGTCAACTCCAAAACAATTTCTGGTGCTGTGCCACTTTCCATTTCATGAAGAGAAGGTTCAATAACCTCTTCGAGTTCTACCTTCCGACTACTCACACCTTTCGCGAGAAACTCCTTCTCAAGAAAGGATCCATTCTTGGAAACAAAAACCTTGCCCTCGGATTTGTGATAGATGGTATACCCAATCGTTTCTTTACGGTATCCTATGAATACGCATCTTTCCGCTTTGGGTTTGAGTTTATGCGGCTAAAGTTTCTTCACAAAAACATCGCATCCCCAAACTTTAAGAATTGAAAGCTTAGGTTTGTTTCCAAACCATAATTCATATGGTGTCGTTTCAATGGATTTAGATGGTGCCCGATTTAAAGTGAATGCAGCGGTTTCTAGTGCATAACCCCAAAATGACAGTGGCAAGTCAGTCAGAGACATCATAGATCGAACCATATCCAATAAAGTATGATTACGACATTCCGACACACCCTTACGTTGTGGTGTTCCGGCAGACGTGAGTTGTGAAACTATTCCACAGTCTTTCATATGTGTGCTAAACTCGTAACTAAGATACTCTCCTCCATGGTCAGACCGAAGAAATATGATCTTTTTGTTACAATGCTTTTCCACTTTATTCTAAAATTCTTTGAACTTTTCAAAGGTTTTAGACTTATGTTTCATCAACAAGATATACCCGTATCTACTCAAATCATCCGTGAAAGTAACAAAATAATGATATCCACCTCGTGCCGACACACTCATTGGTCCACACACATCAGTATGTATGATTTCCAATAAATCTGTCACTCGTTCCATTGAACCGGAAAACGGTGTTCTAGTCATCTTGCCCATAAGGCATGGCTCACATGTATCAAGTGATTCCATAAGTCCATCAGAATGGAGTTTCTTCACGCGTTTAACGTCAATATGATCTAGACCGCAGTGCTACATAGATGCAAATATATCATTATCAAGTTTAATCCTTTTAGCATCAACATTATGAATATGCGTAATACAACTATCGAGATCCAACAGAAATAAACCATTCATCACATGTGCATGACCATAAAAGATATCATTCATATAAAGCAAACAATCATTGTTTTCAGATTTAAAGGAATAACCACTTTGCATCAAACACGATCCGGATACAATGTCCATGCTCAGTGCAGGCACCAAATAACAATTATTTCGACGTATCACTAATCCCGATGGCATATGGAGAGGCAGCGTTCCGACGGCGATCACGTCAACTCTTGATGCATTGCTGACCCGCATCGTGAGCTCATCCCTTGCTAGCTGTTGCTTGTTCCGCAACCCCTAAATCGAGTTACACATATTAGCAACCGATCTCGTATCAAATACCTAGGTGCTACTACGAGTACTAGTCAAGTACACATCAATAACATGTATATCACATATACCTTTGTTTGCCTTGCCGGCCTTCTTGTCTGCCAAATACTTGGGGCAGTTGCGCTTCCAATGGCCAGTCCCCTTGCAATAGTAGCACTCGTTATCAGACTTAGGGCCATCTCGGGATTTCTTCTCAGGTGTGGCAACAGATTTTCCGCCCTTCTTTCCCTTCTGCTTGCCTTTCTTGTCTTTCTTGAAATCGGTGGTCTTATTAATCATCAACACTTGATGCTCTTTCCTAATCTCCACTTCTGCAGTTTTAAGCATTGACAGAAGCTCGAGAAGAGACTTCTTCATGCCATGCATGTTATAGTTCATCACGAAGCTCTTGTAGCTAGGTGGCAGAGATTGGAGAACACGATGTATGCCTAGGTCAATGGGAATCGTTATTCCCAAGGACACAAGCTTATCGGTGTACCCAGACATTTTGAGTACATGCTCACTAACAGAGTTGTGCTCCTCCATCATGCAGCTAAAGAACTTTTCAGAAGCATTATAACTCTCTACGGCAGCATGGGTATCGAAAATCATTTCAATTCTCCCATGGTATCAAAAGCATTGCCATTTTCGAAATGCTTTCGAAGTTCTGGCTCTAGCCCATATAGTATGCCGCAATGAACTAAGTTGTGCTCCTCCTGACGAGTTATGTAGACATTCTTTTCCTTGTCAGGGGCATCAGGAGCTGGTGGGGGGCCTAGCGGCGCCTCTAGCTCATATTTCTTTTGTGCAGAAGTGAGGAGAATCCTCAAATTCATAGCCCAGTTGGTGAAGTTGCTACCATTCGTAGCAAGTTTCTCTTTCTCCATGAACACATTGAAATTAAAAGCAGGTGGTTCCATCTACAACAGAATTTGTATAGTTTATTTAGACTAAGTTTATGATAGATCGAGTTCAACTAATCCAAATTACTAATGAACTCCCACTCAAAAACGACATCCCTCGTGTCTTTTTGGTGATTAGATGAACCAAATCCACTACACCAAGTCCGATCATCACGTGAGTCGGTGTAGCTTCAAAGGCGAGCATCTATATGGGCATCATATCAACTATATGACCCATGCTTAACCTTTCGGTCCGTGTTCCGAGGCCATGTCTATACATGCTAGGCTCGCCAAGTAAGAACCCTAGTATTCGCCCGTGTAAAACTGTCTTACACCCGTTGTATGAAAGCGTAGAGTCGAGTACACCCGATCATCACGTGATGTCTCAAAACACGATCCATAGAATGTTGCATACTTAAGGAAGAACACACTTTATCTTGATATTTAAATGAGGGATCATCTTACAATGCTACTAAAAGCGCCAAACTAGCAATATAAGATGCGGACATCTAATGTGTAAAGTGGGATGATATGGTCCATGCATTTGATCTCTATCATATGCATTGTGGTATGATTTTTATCATTCCTTTGTGTGTAAGGCCAAGGTCTATGGACCTTACACGTTAAGTGTGTTGTAAGAGTATCTACCATACATCTACTTACAACATTACCATATCAAGACACTAGCCCATCAACGATCTAAACTAGACGCCTCTAATTTATCCATTGCAAGTTTTACGTGGCTTAGGGCTTTCGGAGATAGAACCGATCTTACCTACGAACATGGAACCACAACGAGGATAACCAAGTTATTAGCAACTCGTTGCAAAACAGATATTGACTATAGTAGGAGAGACAGACACCTGCCAGCCACTTATGCAAAACTAGTTGCATGTCAGTCGTGGAGCCGGTCTCATGTGCGATGACATGTAAGGTTGGTCCGGGCCGCTTCATCCCACTATGCCACCAATATCCAAAATACATGAAAGAAGCAATAAAATGATCATCATCGCCCACATATAAACATATGTGTACTACCCGTGCAAAGCACCTACGCATAGATCAGGCTCTAATACCATTGTTGGGTTCGCAGCATAGAAAACAAAAAAATTCCTACGATGAGAACTATACGCCAAGATCTATCTACTAGATACAAGAAACGGGTGGATATACATCCATAGAGAACTTACCCTCGAAGACAACAAAGTTTTTTTAATGAGTTGGAACTCGTGGATGATGTAGTCGTATGCTTGCCGATCTCAAGATCGTGTGAAGTCCTAGCGCCGCAAATCAGCAGCGCATCCGTCCTCGCACACACGTTCAGGCCACCGAACAACCTCCACATCCTCGCTCTAGTGAATCAGCAGAAGCAGCAACCCCTTCCAGACGCAATGCCACCGGGAACATGTATCTCGCTAATCCGAGACCATGGGGGAATATATCTATAGGGGGAGAGAGATCCTTTACGAGGAGGTTTGCTTTGTGAGGGAGGAGAGGGGGGCCTTTTATAGGAGAGGGGGGATCCTCCCCTACCATGGCCGACGTCCATGGGGGGTGCCCCCACCTCTTCCTCATTCATGTGGTGGAAGCTCCACTCACATCAATTTAGCCTCCACCCAAAGTTCCACTCACAGGCATTAAATTTCCACCAAATTTAATGCAACTCTCATTTAATAAAACTATTTTATTTATTTTATTCAGAATTTTGTTAATTACTTTAATTAACAAACATTCACATAAAACCCCTTGTAACATTTCAAGATCACCTGCAGAACTAGTTTCTACAATTTCACCCGAAACAATTCTGGTTTCCATTGAAATAATTCCAGCGCTTTGCAATTCTTTCGTCTGAAACATATGTGCTCCAAAATGGTGTTTCGCAACCCTTAAGTGTTTCACCCTATGGTTCACGAATCATGGAGACATGATTGAGACTCCTCTCAAATCAATAATAAGAAGCGGGACCTAGAGATCCATACTGACTCCTGCACATTCAATGATGACTTCTGTGATCGTGAGAACCTTTAACGCTAGTAATTTAATCCCATTGTGTCATGATATATTACATGTCCGAGATTCGATCATCGGTATCCAAATACCTAGTTTGATCTCTTTACCGACATGCACTCTTTTCTCGTTCCCGTGATATAACATTCTAGTGATCACATCACTTGCTTGGAAGCTATCTTAATGTGATATCACTGAGAGGGCCCAGAGTATATCTATATGTCATCGGGATTGACAAATTCCACTCTTGATCCATGAGCCTCAACATGACATCTTCGGAGTATCTGATCCCACCTTTATAGTCACCCTTTTACGATGTGACATTTGATGTTATCAAGTTACTCTTCTGATGTCAGCAATTAACATGATCTCATGGTCTTAGCATAAAGATTACTTCGTATGATTTTATAGCAATATGAACATAATGACTTTGATCGTAATGCTATACTTCGGATGAATGTTCATCACATCATTTCACAAATGTTGTGACCTCGTTATTAACAACATCCAATGTCCATGATCAGGACACTTTGATCATCTTGTTAATCAACGAGCTAGTCTATAAGAGAGGCATAACTAGGAACCTTTTATTTGTTTATTAAACACACATGTATTGACGTTTCCTATCAATACAATTATAGCATGCAAAATAAACATCTATCATATACAAGGAATACATAATAACTTTATTATTGCCTCTCAGGGCATATTTCCTTCGTATGAAATCACGAGGGTCCTCACTTGAGCCACCTTGGATGTCGTGAGCCAGAGCTGCTACACAATAAAGAAGGAGCAAGGGGTGACCTGCGAGGAGCTTCACAACCTTGAGGTCAGCTATAAGTTCGACTACTTCAACCATGTTCCCCTCGGAATGTTAACCGCGTATGGTCCACAAGGGTATGTGTTTTATAGGCTCAGGTCGTTACTGCATTACTACATAGATAGGTCTTGGGAAATTTAGGAGGTTTCAACATAGGAATTTTTTTGTTTTCTCCCGCGGAACCCTTCACTCAAAGACATGCTTATCTGATGTTGGTTGTCAACGTTTTACTTATGCCTAGCATACAAAAATTTAAGAGAAAACAACTCGGGTTTTATCCCAAACCATAACCCATATGGTGTCATTTCAATGGATCACGATGGTGCTCTTTTTAGTGTAAAAGCAGTAATCTCTAAATCTTTAATCCTTAAAATATAATGGCATTTTTATAAATGACACATTTGATCTTACCATGTTAAACAAGGTTCGATTTGATCTCTCGAACATACCATACTCCTATGGTTTTTCGGGAAACACAAATACATGTAACAATTCCTCAAACCTTAGGTGTTTTGCTAAACATGTAACTCAAATATCTTCCTTTATGATCGAATCATAAAGTCTTTGAACAATTTTCAAATATTTCACACTTCTTACTTATTAAGTAAATATAGATATATATTCACTCGGATTTTTGGAGAAAGCATATGAAGTCGAAAGATCCACTGCACATGGATACATATAATGGACTATATACATCAACATGCACAATGTCCAATAAATTAGTCATCCATTCCTCTTTGGCCTATGAACAGAGTTTCAGTTATCTCAAGGAAAGTCTCACAGGCATCAATTGATCAAAATCAAAGACTCTAAAAATCTATCAGCATGGAGTTTCTTCATGTTTTCTTTCCAATATAATTCAAATGGCGATGTCACTTCCTAAGTGATCTTTCAATCATTTGTCTTGCGACATTTTAGCATTAATTTTTATGGAAGTGATTACTCCAACTAGACTTGTAAAAGTTCATCCATCTTCTATGGAATACGGTTATTATTTGAACAACCATTGTTCTCATAATACCGGAACAAAATAACAATTATTTAAATAAATCTTGAAGGAAAGCTTTGATGTCAACAATGAACACAATAACAATTTATTTGTTTTCGATAAACATCATCACATATTCTCTTGCTAGTTACTGATGCCATTGTAGTTCATGAATTGCGTTGTTTTGTATGACTCATTTCACACCAACCAATTCGGTATCCAATACCCAAGAACCACATTGTTTAACAAGCAAAGAATACAACCATAACATGTATATCATCTATATACCTTAGCTAGACATTTCCAGTCTTTTCTTTTCTGCCAAATATTTTATAGATTTTCTTTCAGTATTTCCTTTTCCTTTAAAAGAATCTATCAACATCAATAGTGGCACCATACATATGATACATAGTCCAAAGAGTGTATAGTCAAATAGTAATACCTTTGGACTTGCACTTTGAAGTTGATCACCATCATCAAATGTTTGGCGTTCTTTAAAAAATCCATTCTTTAGTAATCTATTAGTGTAGTAAACATTTTACCTACATCTTCTATTCATCCTTATCATGACAACTTTCATGATCAAGCTACTATAGCCTATAAGGACGAATCGTGAGTATAATGTCAGTTCCCAAAACTTTTTTGGGAGATTAGGACACCTAGCGTCTCCAACCTTCGCAAATTCTCATACAATATGAGAACATGTATTTTGCTAAATTATACTCTATCATATTGCAACCATAAACATTGTTTCAGATATCACAATATATTCCACACATGATTGTCTCTGAAACAATTCTTTCAGCTCCTAGATAACCTCGATATTAAAACAACTTTTGAATATCAAGAATCATGGAGGCAAACATGATACTTTAGATACTAACACTAGAATTGTTACTCTTGATTTAATACTACTTATTAAACTTTATTGAGTAAATGGACTTTGCTGGAAGTTTGAAATAGGACTTCTATACTTTAGATTGACTCTAAAAACAACACTATTCCAGTTCATAAAGTAAATATCTAGGATTCTGTAGTTCTATTATCTTAATTAAAACTAAGGGCAAGGTAGTAAACGGATGCCAATGACTTCAACAAATTATGCAAATTCACTTCGATTTTAGTTTATAATAAATTGAGTTCGACTAATCCAAATTAAAAATTAACTCCCATTCAAAACCAACACCCCTCGAGTTGTTTTGGTGATTACATGAACCAAATCCACTACACCATGTCCAATCATCACGTGAGTCGGTGTAGCTTCTAACGCGAGCATCTATATTGGCATCATATCTACCATATGACTCATGCTTAACCTTTTGGTCCATTTTCCGAGGCCATGTCTATACATTCTAGGCTCTCCATGTAAGAACCTTAGTACTCACGTGTTTAAAACTGTCTTACACCCGTTGTATGAAAGCGCAGAGTCAAGCACACCCGATCATCACGTGATGTCTTGAAGCGACGAACTTTCTTAACGGTGCATACTTAAGGAAGAACACATTTTATCTTGATACCTAAATGAGGGATCATCTTATACTAAAGCGCCAAACAAGCAATATAAGATGCAAACAAAACATCATATGCATAAAGTGAAATGATATGGTTCTTGCACTTGATCACTATCATGTGCATCGTGGTATGATCTTTATCATTCCTTTATATGTAAGACCAAGGTCTATGGAACTTACACGTTAGGTATGCTATAATTTCCAAGAGTATCAACTATACTTCAAATTATAACATTACCATATCATGACACTAGTCTAGCGACAATCTAAACTAGACGCTTCTAATTTATCAATTACATGTTTTACGTGGCTTAGGGCTTTCGAAGATAGAACCAGTCTTACCTATGAACATGGAACCACAATGATTATAACCAAATTATTAGAAACTAATTGTAAACCATATATTTACTATAGTATGATAGACAAACACCCGCTAGCCACTTATGAAAAACTAGTTGCATGTCGAGCATGGAACAGGTCTCATGTGCGAGGACATGTAAAGTTAGTCCGGGTCGCTTCATCCCACTATGTCACCAATATCCAAAATACATAGAAGATGCAATAACATGATCATCAACACCCTATGTGTTCTACTCGTGCAAAGCATCTATGCATAGATCAGGATCTAATACCACTGTTGGGTTCGCAGCATAGAAAACAAAGAAATTCCTACGATGTGAACAAATAAGCACCAAGATCTATCTACCTAGATACAATCAACGGGTGTATATACATACATAGAGAACATACCCTTGAAGAGCAACAAAGCGTTACACGGTTGTACTCGTGGATGATGTAGTCATACACTTGCCGATCTCAAGACCGTGATGAAGTCCAGCAAGTGCAGCAGGTCCAGCACCAGCAAGTCCAGCACCGCAAAGTAGCGGTGCATCCATGATTGCACACACGTCCGGTACCTCGACAACCTCCGAGTCCTCGCTCCAACAAAGAAGCAAAAGCAACAAATCTTTCTAGAAAAAGCCACCAGGAACATGTATCTCGCTAATCTGAGACCATGAGGAATTGCTAGAGGGGGAAGAGAACCTCCGCGAGGAGGTGGTGCAAGAGGAGAGGAGCCATGGGGCTCCTTTTATAGGGGTGGGGCGCAGCTCCATGGACATGGCTGGCCGCCCATGGTGGGTGCCCCCATTTCTCCCTCATTCATGTGGGCGGAGCTTCCACTAAGCCCACTCACATAAATTTCAACTCCACTCACTTGCATTTAATGGCCACTCAATTAAATGAAATTCTGTCTTTAAACAAAACACTTTTATTTATTTTATTCAGAATTTTGTTAATTACTTTAATTAACAAACATTCACATAAAACCCCTTGCAACATTTCGACATCACATGCAGAACCAATTTCAACAATTTCACCTGAAACAATTCCAGTGTCCATCGAAACAATTCCGGCGCTTTCATAATCTTTCTCTGGTATCTTATTTGCTCCAAATGGTGTCAATATCCCTTAAGTGTGTCACCCTACGGTTCGCGAATAATGTGGACATGATCGAGACCCCTCTCAGATCAATAATCAGCAGCGGGACCCGGAGATCCATACTGACTCCCGCATATTCAACGATGACTCTAGTGATCATGTGAACCTTTAACGTTTGTAACTAAATCCCTTTGTCTCGCGATATATTACGTGTCTGAGATTCGATCATCGGTATCTCCATACCTAGTTTGATCTCGTTATCGACACACACTCTCTTCTTGTTCCCGTGATATAACATTCTAGGGATCACATCACTTGCTTGCAAGCTATCTCAATGTGATATCACCGAGAGGGCCTAGAGTATATCTATCCATCATCAGGATGGACAAATCCCACTCTTGATCCATGAGCCTCTACATAACACCTTTGGAGTATCTGAACCAACCTTTATTGTTACCCTGTTACGGTGTGACGTTTGATGTTATCAAGTTAGTCTTTCAGTGTTAGTGATTGACATGATCTCATGGTCTAAGGACTATAATTACTTCCTATGATGTTATAGCAACTTAAAAACAATGACTTTGATCGTATTGCTATACTTTGGATGGATGTTCATCACACCATTCAACCAATGTTGTGACCTCGTTATTAACAACATCCAATGTCCATGATCAAGAAACCTGGATCATCTTGTTAATCAATGAGCTAGTTTATAAGAGAGGCGTAACTAGGAACCCTTTATTTGTTTATTAAACATACATGTATTAACGTTTCCAATTAATACAATTATAGCATGCAAAATAAACATGTATCATAGACATGGAATAAGATAATAACCACGTTATTGTAGCCTCTCGGGCATATTCCCTTCAATGTACATATCCAAATTTGTCTTATATATGCTCTAAATGTTATAAGCATATACCAGGGTGACTCATAAGATGATCATGGAACAATAGTAAGGATATTCTTATGATCTCTAGAAGAACTAAGAATATATTATGTATGTAGAAGTGATAGATAGTTCATTGTAAAGTGTTACATTGACACTATACAAATAGTCTATTGTAAAGTGTTGCATTTCTACTAGTTTGTCACAGGATACAAATTAAGTTTATCTCAATTTAGGATATGGGTTAAGGTGGCACAATTTGATGGAAGAAAGTTCCATGATAGATTTGGATTAGTTCCAAAATATTAAATATTGTGACAGATACTACAACGAAAGGCTAAGTATAAGACTGCTCTAGTAGCAGCATAGGAATTTGTGTCAAGAAGTTTGTTAATCAAACTAGGTGTAGTTCCAAGCGGAATAATACTATGAAGATCTATTGTATGACAATAGTATCAACATGTTTTAAACCCCAAGGAACTTAGGTCTCACCAAAGGACCAAATTTATACAATGCCATCTCATTTGAGAATGAGTGATGCATAGAGACACAAAGGCATGAAAATACACACAGACCTGAAAGCATTACATCTGGAGATTATGTTTACCACTAGCAAACATATATATATATAACACTAGAAAGCTATAGGTGTTGAAGCGCAAGTTTTTCAAATTAGATTACTGACTCCAGTGCAAGTGGGAGACTGAAAGGAATATGCCCGAGAGGCAATAATAAAGTGGTTATTATATTATATTCCATGTTTATGATAAATGTTGATTTCTCATGCTATAATTGTGTTAACCGGAAAGGTTAATACATGTGTGTTTATTAAACACATAAAAGGTTCCTAGTAATGCCTCTCATTACACTAGCTTGTTGATTAACAGATGATCAAGGTTTCCTGATCATGACATTGGATGTTGTTAATAATGAGGTCACAACATTGGTGGAATGATGTGATGAACAATCTCCCAAAGTATAGTAATATGATCATGCCATTATGTTTACACTACTAAAACACCACTCAAAGTAACCCTGATCCTTAGACCATGAGATCACGTCAATCGCCAACTCAGGAAGAGTATTTTGATTACATAAAACATCACACCGTAATAGGGTATTATAAAGGTGTCATCGGATACTTGGAAAGTCTTAGTTGACGCTCATAGATCAAGAGTGGGATTTTTCCATCCTGATGATGAAGAGATATACTTAGGGCCCTCTCGGTGATATCACATTAACATAGCTTGCAAGCAAGTGATAACGATCACTAAGAATGTTATATCACGGAAACGAGAAAAGAGTACTTGTTAGGAACGGCATCGAACTAGGTATGAATGATACCAAATGATCGGATATCGGACAAGTAAAATATCGTGAGACAAAAGGAATTGGTTGCTGCGAACAAAGGTTCATGTGATCACTAGTTTATCATTTGAGCTGGTGACAGTCATTATGGTTATCCAGGTCCTGGTAATGATTATTGATTGGAGAGTGTCTCGATCATGTCCACTCAGCTCACGAACCCATAGGGAGACACACTTAAGGGTATTCGACGCATTTGAGCGGATAGGAAACACTAGAGAAAATACTGGACAACGCAAGAATTGTTTTGATAAATCTGCCAGAATAGTTTCGGTGTATCTGAATATTACCGGGGATTGAATTGTTAATGTGTTCATTAAATAAAGTGTTCATTAAATTAAGTACTTATTAAATGAATTGTTCATTAAATTGAGTGGCATTAAACCAAGTGAATTAAAGTGCTTTAATGGAAAGACCTTTGATTTTTTAGTGGAGAATTAATGGAATTATGGTGACCCTTTTATCTTTGTGAGTGGAGACTCCACCAGCATCAAGAGGGGAGAGGTGGGGGCACCACTAGGCGCTGATGCATGCCTCTTGGGTGCATACCCCCTCTCCTATAAAAGGAGGAGGTGGAGACGCCCTCTCCACACACCATTACACACTCATTTTCCATTCTCTCATATGCCCTTTGGTGGGCATCTTCCTCCCCTCTCTAGCATTGTCTATTGTCACGAGTATGGTACTTAGGCGAAGCCCTACTCAAGATCTTCTCCACCACCATCACCACCATGTCGTAGTGTTAGCGGAGTTCCCGAGGATCCACTACTTCCGCTGTCGAGATGCAGCGAGGAATGGAAGTCGTCGGCACACCGTATGTGTGACCGATTAAGGAGGCACTGCACTTGGGGCGTTGTCATTGCATCCTTGAGGATGCTCGTGTAGACTCTACAACATCCACGTTTGTTTGCGGTAATGTTATCTCGCTGTACGGTCTTTGAGGGTGAGTCCATCTGAAACCATTACAAGTATTGTCTAGACTAAGTCTTGGTAGTTACAACCGTAGGAAAAAAATTGTTTTCTATGTAACGAACCCCGTCACAACCATACCTCTGGCATCCTCTCACAGATAATCTAGATACCAAAACCACGGTGCTCTAAGGGTGCCTGATGACTGCAAGTGCACAAATCGTTTGTAGCTAGTTCCGAAATAAAGATATCGATCCCACAGGGAGCAGGAGTCTGCAGTCTAATAACTCTTGAAATAAATATTACGATAGAAATGCTAGATAAATTTCTAAGTGACAAGATAAAATGCAAGTATTGTGTAAAAAGGTGTTTTTGGGTTTTGGGTATAAGAGAAATAAAGTAAAGTAAAACAACTGCGTACAAAAAGTAAGTATTGTATATGTAGGAGAGATTGGAACTATAGTAGGGAAAACACCATTCTCAGGGAGTAGCAGATACACCACTAGTATTGTAAAGATCTAAGATAAAGATTATCATCATGAACATTCTCAACTATGTATGTGTGGGAGGAACTCCGTATTTAGACGAATAGGCAGCAACCGCTGTCACATCATCCTCATAACCACAATAGTCAGCAATCGGCATCAATCAAATTACTACGCTATTAAGGGACGTAATCCTATAGGACGTATCCCATGGCATGGATAGTGTTCCGTGAGTTTCCTCAGTTTCCCAAGTTGATACATAAGGGGTGCCAACAGCTTTATAGTCACTGTAAGTGCTAGCACGCCTCCGTCTACCAACAAGTAGTTTCCTCCATCAAGTCCCCACGAGAGGCAAATATTGAGAGGTCAACTTCTCTCAACATCAAGATGTAGAAAATCTAACACATGGTCACATCGATGAATATCACAATAGACTTTATCTTATTTTAATCTCATACTAGGTTTTCTCCATCTTCCTAAGAACTAATGATCTACTCAGACATGAAGGCAATCAACATCATGGCAATGGTAATGGAAACAATCATAGCTGAATAACACTTGTATAAATCCACAATGATTATAGGAATTACAACAAGATCTAGATAAGATGTAGATGGGATGGATGGAGATGGTGGTGATGCAGCGGTGGATGATGAAGATCGATGCCTTAGCCTCCCAGATCTGCGCAGGGCGAAAATGGATCCCCGGTGGATGAGTTCACCCTCTAGATTCCTTTCGGAGGTAAGGTTTCTGTGATTTCTGGGTGTTGTGTATGTCGTCTCCTCGAACCAATTACACGGGGTGAAACTATTTGACAAGGCGAAGGGGGCGCCAACTATATGGCCGGAGCTATATGGCTAGAAAAATTGCTCTAATCGTATAGTTGGTCGTTGGACTCTCTGCCTCCCTTGTTCGCTTGTGGTTTTCTTCTAGTATTATTAATATTTCCTAAATAAGCGATTTACGTTGTTTTTGACTCCTTTTCTCCACAGTACAACTGGTCCAAGAATTGTATCGATTGGATCCATCATTTGTCCTGACCCTGGTGAAAACAGACATAAAATGTGCGTGTGAACGCCGTAAAATACCAAGATCCTACATCTACAATGCAAAATAATAATGTAAACAATGATGAAAATATGCACTCATCAACTTCCCCAAGCTTAGACTCTTGCTCGTCCCGAGCAAGTTTTAGCTTAATGGATGTGATCCTCATATTCATGAAGTTGGGTCGATAAAATAAATGAGGCAATTGCAGCATGTGTTTATCATGTATGATACACAGGAATAAGTTCATGAATATTACCTTACTCGAACCATATGAATAGTATTACAAGCCTTCCACATCTTAGTGATCAATAGTTCATAAAAGATGAAACTCAACATAATGTCAAAGAATCCGGTTCAACCGAATGAGTTAGCGAGGTAGTCCCAAGTGTTTTAGGATCAACGTATTCACTTGGGATTTAGAATCTCAAAAGTATCGCTTTGTCATACTACAACACAATGGTATATGCCTACTTGCTCTTTACACACTCGCTCTTTTTATTCTTCTTTTTTCTTTTCTTTTGTATATATGCTCACACTTTTGTTTAAGTGTTGTGCAAAGGAGCTAGCCATACATTCCACTTTATGTAGGAATTCAAAGTTTAACAATCTCAATTACCAAATTCCAATTGTATATGAAGCATTCTTATGACTTGAAGATTCTACCTCGACTTGTTCCCACTCTTTAGCACTTTTATTTCCCTTTGTTCAAGGTTTCTTTTTCAACTTAATTGTATAGATAATGTTTCTTTGTAAATCAAACCTTAGACTTACATCATATTGACTAAATTATCTTTAGGTGGTCTATTAATACCAATGGTGTGGAAGACTTGTAACTATCTCGGTGAATTACGCTCTTAGTTACATGCCTGGATGAACGAAAGTGGTTAAAATAGTACGGTGGGGCCCAAGGCCACTCACGGTAGACCTTTCTGCCGTCCTAACCACTTTCAGACATCGGGACAAGAACGAGCGACGTAATCGGCAGGCGAAGGGATCAACTACATACACAAATGAGTATCTATGCAAGCCACATACAACAGTCCTCAGAGCCATTCCATCTAAAAGAAATAGAAATATTGCAACGCCATACGGCAAGATTCAAATATCCTAGATAGAGATAATAATTTAGGATAGCTCCTCATACCACACACATCAGAGTATCAGGCGGAAGCGGAAAACAAGATCCGAGTACGGATAAGAAGCAAATCGGCATAAGATGCCCCATAAATAAACACATCCCGCCCACAGATCTCATAGATCCCCGTTCCCGGAATCTCTACACCGAATGATCGTTGCCAACATCATCTGTCTCTTCCACCCAGTATCCATCTTGCGGGTACACCTGTTCATCTGAATCAAACAATTTATCGTGTGAGACCCTAGGGGTACTCAGCAAGTCTTTATGCCGCTAAAGGGGACACAACCTGGGGTGACGCAATTGCAGCAAAAGATAATACCTATCAATTCTACAGATACTCGCTAACCATCCGCCTGACCAATGATAGACGGATGTCCGTGAATTAAGGACAACAGTTATAACCGTATAATTAACAGATCCATCCCCCTCCTCGCTTACCAACGAGGAAGCGGACGAACAACCCCCATCATCCGTTGGCAGTTTTATTATCCATTCCATGAGTATTGCACTATTTACTAGTCAAGTACTTAGTCAAATTAAAAGCGGTACTTTAGTTACACTTGTCTATGATCGAGAAACTGTGCTCCAAGTCATCCATAACCGCGGACACGTCTTTCAGAAAGATTTACCCTGCAGGGGTGCACGAATAGCAACACACACTCGATCAACCTCGGAAAAACCAAATCAAAACCCAACGAGGCGTTCACGACAAAGCAATCATAGGATTCAGAAATATTTCAGGGGGCCACCCCATTAAGCTACCCACAACGAAGTTGGCCTGCTCTGAGACGGACCCAAGGTTTGTGTCAATGGTTGTAAACGACTGGGAACCCAAAAGTGTGACTAGGCTTGCCGATACCGCGAAAACATTCCACGATCCAAAACAGTACAGGTGCTCCACGCACAATCTTAATAAAATAGTAGCATGGCATAAGTACAGGATAGTAATAAAGCCCCAAACTACTTTGTGGCCCCAAGAAATAAGTATGAATCAAGCTCTAGCTCAGGGGGGTCCATAAGGCCTCCCGGATGTGGATAGTGCGAATAGTCAAGGAACAGGAATCAAGTACTTGGGGTCCTACGGGACACAAGTGAGCATGAAAAACCAAATAGCAGATATTGCTCACCGGTGCCTCTTTCATTAGTTATCCCATTACTACTCAGGTTATGTTGTTTAGGTACCTCATTGTTCATCAGACACTCACATACCCTACTCATGCTTTTCTGCGACTCGCATGGCTCAAATAACTCCTGTAGTGATGGCTCATGGTCTGGAGGAACAAGCTTCGGTGGGGTTTAAAAGTAAAGGCTATGCAGTACTTGGGATTCAATTTAATGCAATCGCGACTCAATGATGCAAGAATAAAATAGAGGCAATAGGTACTGTATGTATGCAAGCATGTGGTAGTGCTTGCATGGCAGCTCAGTTGAAGCGAGAGATGGATCTGGGTAGTACTCCTGTGATTCCTGGTAATTCTCCTGCTGGGCGTCTATTCGAAGAAGAACCAAACAAACAAGGGCCAACATAAATAAAGTGCACAAGCATATGAATTAAAGTGCGACAAGCAACAAGCATGCCATGATGAATGATGCACAATTTACATGGCATTAAAGTAGCATGGCAAAAGTGAGGTGTGGACACAAGAAATAAAGCATTTTATTATTTATGTGGTCCAATTTTATTGTCATAAACAGTTCAGGTTTTTAATAATGGCATGATGCATGCTTCAATTCAGAACAAGGACTGCATAGATAGAAAGGGCTCGTCGCGCTGATCGATTCAGACATATTATTTGTCAAATTTGGAGTTGTAGAATTAAAGCTATTAATTCATTAAGGAAAAGGGCATTTTATTGTAATTTTAATCATCTCGAAATTTTAAATTGTTCAAACAATATTTTGAATGGCATATTTGAATTCCTCACATTTTTATGATTCAAAAACATATATTATTTGTATTATTTGGATTTGTAAATTAAAAGTTATTTGAAAACTGATTTGGAATTTGAATTTAAATCAATTTTGAATTTGCTTTATTTAATCAGCTAGACAGGTAAACTTTTGTTACTCAGATCAACCCAGCCTCAGTCACTAACGGGTGGGCCACTACTGTCTGAGGCCATGCGCGCGGAAAACTTTTCACACCGGGGCCCTGCCTAGCCCGTGCGACTGTGAGGTGGGACCAACCGGCTGAGGCCCACGTGACAGTGAACGAACTCGCAGAGGCTGGCAGGTGGGACCGAGCTGGAGCGCGGGTTAAGGTAATAACAGGCTGGGGGGGTTCTGAAAGAAAGCCACGGCGGCTGGCAGGTGGGGCTAGCGGGGAGCGCGGGTAGAGCCGGCAAAAACGCAAGGGGTTAAGTGCAAAAAGGGCTGCGGGCACTGTTTCTCTTCTTGTTCTCTGACGGACTGACGGCACGCACGGCGCGGCACAGCGGGGAATCGAACTGGGGACCTGGCGTGCGCGGGCGGCGACGGCTACCGCTGGGCTAGGGAGGGGTAGTTGTTAGAGAGTATCTACGCGACCAGTTGAGGCGCTACGTGGCGCGAGAGCGTGCAGACAGCAGCGAGCCGCGGCGCACTGAGGGCATTCGGCGCAACGCCTGGCGCGGCTAGGGCTTTACGGCGGAGCGGATGTTGTCTAGGAGGTGGAGGGGCTTACCGCGGGGAGGTTGCCAGCGTCAGATAGGGGCGAGGCACGGTGGATCGTCAACGAGGCTGGCGAGCCGAGGATCTAGGGTTTCCGCAGGGCATCGACGTACTGGCGGTGCTGGCGCTCCTTGTCCTCGTCGGCGCGTACGAGGCAAAGTAGAGGAGCCTCCTTGGTCTTCCAGACCACCTCCACGACGCGCTGGCCGGCTAGAACGAGGGGGCGGCGCGGTACTGGCGGTGACCGGCGGCAGGTCCTGGCGACGATGAAGAAGAAGGGAAGGAGAGGCAGGGCCTGGGGTTGGATCTGGACGAGGCAGGGGAGCCGTGGGGCAGAGGGTAAAGCGAGGGGGAGGGAGGAGATGCCGTGTGGGACTCGGGGGTTGATAAAGTGGCTTCGGCCACTTTCCTCCTTCTCTCCGAGCACGTGGTCGAGCTGGGGCTCGACCTGGGTAGCCAGGGCAGGGCAGGGAGAGGGGCTGCAGGTGGGGACAGCGTGGGGTAGCAGCTGGGTGGGGCTGGCACGGTGGTAGAGAGAAGAGAGAGAAGGGAGGGCGTAGCTCGGGTGAGCTCGGGTTAGGCTAGGGCATGGGCTAGGGTTTGGGGTGGTTAGATGGGTAGATGGGGTGTGGGCCAGGGAGAGAGAGAGGGCCAGGTGGGGCCAGCATGATAGAGAGAGAGGGAGGTGAGAGAGGTGAGGTTAAGGTTAGGGTTTAGTGTAGAATTAGGGTTAGAGGAAAAATAGAGAGAGGAAGTTAAGTTAGGTTTTTATTAGGTGGTTTAGGTTTTAAAATTTGATTATGAGATCAACCAAGAGGGTAAAGTGAAGCTTTGATTAAGTTAAGATGAGGTGAAGGAGAAACCAAGAAAAGAGAAAGAAAAGGATTATGGGAAAAGGCCTCGTTTGAATCATGCATGGAGAAAATAAAATAAAAATGATGTTGATGAGAATATGGGGATGGTGGAAGGGATGGGGATGATCCACAAAGAAAAGATCCAATAAAACAAAGGAAAAACCCATGGGATAAAAGGTGGTGATGAAGGTTGCATGGCCCATGCAAAAATAATAAATGCCATGATTTATTTTGTGAAAACAATAATAATAATATGGCATTATTCTTATGCATTCCCAAGAAGTGGTATAAGGCCAAGAAAAAGAAATGTTAGAATTAAATCCACCCCATTCACAAGAGCTAGAATAAAATCAAGAGAAAAGAAATACAAGCTCATGGATTAATGAGGTGGTGGAATTATAAGGTGGTGAAAAGAAAGGTGATGGAGTTGAATAAAAGATATGCGCCCAACTCAACTTGGGCATTTAGACAATATATCAATAACCAAATACCATATCAAGAGGCAAATGCAATTAATAATGCATATGAGAGAAGAACCAATGAAAGAGGGTTTTATATGATGCTCAAATGCAAGGTGGCATGATGACATGAGCATGATATAATTATGATGCAACAATTATATATAGGAAGTAGCCAATATATTACTAGACCAAGTAGCATTACAAATTGTTAGACAATTGGGATGCTACAACTCTCCCCCACTAAACAGGAATCTCGCCCCGAGATTCTAGGAAGAAGAAGACTCAAAGAGGGTAGGGTACTTGGCACGGAGCTCATCTTCACGTTCCCAAGTGGCTTCATCAACGGAATGGTGCGACCACTGCACCTTGCAGAACTTGATGGACTTGTTGCGAGTCCTTCTTTCTGCGACTTCTAGAATTTTTATGGGGTGTTCCTGATAAGATAGATCTTCTTGGAGATTGATGAGTTCATGGTCCACGGTCCTGCCGGGATCCTTGAAGCACTTCTTGAGTTGAGAGATGTGGAAAACATCATGGACTTTGAGTTGTTCAGGGAGCTCAAGAGCATAAGCAACTTCTCCTCTTCTTCCACGAATTTTGAAAGGACCGATGTATCTAGGAGCCAGCTTTCCTTTGATACCAAAACGGTGCATGCCTCTCATGGGAGTGACACGAAGGTAAACGAGATCACCAGGGACATACTCCATGTCCGTGTGCTTCCTGTCATAATTGCTTTTCTGGCGACTTTGAGCAATCTTCAGATTTTCAAGAATGATGTGAACTTTCTCCTCCGCTTGAGTTACAATGTCGGGGCCAAACAATATTCTTTCACCTGCGCCCGGCCAACCAATCGGAGTTCTGCATTTGCAGCCATAGAGAGCCTCAAATGGTGCCATCTTTAGACTTTTCTAGAAACTGTTGTTGTAAGAGAATTCAGCATAAGGAAGACATTCTTCCCACTTCATGCCGAAAGAGATAACGCAAGCACGGAGCATATCTTCCAGAATCTGATTGATCCTTTCAACTTGTCCTTGCGACTGAGGGTGGTAAGCTGTGTTGAAGTTTAATTTTGTTCCCAAAGCATTTTGGAAACTTCCCCAGAACTTGGAAGTGAAGATACTTCCATGGTCTGAACTGATCTCAAGAGGAACTCCATACAGAGAGACAATTCTGTTGATATAAAGCTCAGCCAACTGAATTGCAGAAATTGTTTCCTTAACTGGAAAACAAATGAGCTACTTTGGAAAGCCTGTCAATGACAACAAAGATTGCATTGTTGCTTTTCCGCGACCTTGGAAAACCAGTGATGAAGTCCATCTCTACTTTCTCCCATTTCCATTCCGGAGGTTTCAATGGCTGTAGAAGACTGGAAGGTTTCTGATGGACAGCTTTAACTCTACGACAGACATCACACTCCGAGACATACTTGGCACAATATCGTTTCAAACCAGGCCACCAATATTGTGTTTTTAAGTCCATGTACATCTTAGTGCTGCCAGGGTGGATAGAAAGAACAGAATCATGCGCCTCCTTGAGAACTTGCTCTCTTAAACCCGGGTAGTTCGGAACAAACATCCGGTGTTCAAAGAAAAGAGTGCCTTGGTCATCTACGTGGAAAGACTCATACTTTGGAAGTTCAATGTTGGAGATGATCTTTTTAGTGTAAGGATCACCAAGTTGAATGGAACGGACCTTTTCTTCCAAGAGAGGTGTTGCTAGAAGGTTCAGAAGATACCCTTGATCCACAATTTCAAGGTTGAGCTTGCGGAATTCCTCGCACAAGAGAGGTTGTTGTTCTTCCACCATGAGATTGTTGACATAAGATTTTCGGCTGAGAGCATCGGCCATGACATTAGCTTTGCCCGGGGTGTAGTTGATGGTCAAATCGAAATCATTGATTGTTTCAATCCACCTCCTCTGACGAAGGTTGAGATCCGGCTGTGTGAAGATATACTTTAGACTCTTGTGATCAGAAAAGATCTCACAACGGTTGCCAAGCAAGTAATGCCTCCATACTTTCAAAGCAAAGACAACTACTGCGAGTTCGAGGTCATGTGTAGGATAGTTGATCTCATGCGTCTTTAACTGCCGAGATGCATAAGCGACAACTTATTTTTCTTGCATAAGGACCGCACCCAATCCTTGCAATGAAGCATCACAGAAAATTTGGAAAGGCTTTGATGTATCTGGAGGAACTAAGACTGGTGTGGAAGTGAGCTTCTCTTTGAGTGTTTCAAAGCTTGCTTGACATGCAGGAGTCCAAAGGTATTTCTTGCCTTTCTTGAGGAGATCGGTAAGAGGCTTCGCAATCTTTGAGAAGTTTTGAATGAAGCGACGGCAGTAACTGGCCAAGCCAAGGAAACTCCGGACTTGTTTGACATTTATGGGTGGACGCCAGTCCATAATTGTCTTAATAGTTTCTGGGTTGACGGCGATGCCCTTGGCAGAGATGACGTGACCAAGGTAGGTGACTTGAGGCAGCCAAAACTCACACTTGGAGAACTTTGCATACAGGCGGTTCTCACGAAGCTTGTTTAGGACACACCGAAGGTGTTCTTCATGTTCTTGTTTTGACTTAGAATAGACTAGAATGTCATCCAGATAGACCACAACGAACTTATCAAGATACTCCATGAAAACCGAGTTCATAAGCCTCGAGAAGGTGGCAGGTGCATTGGTGAGACCGAAAGACATGACCCTGTACTCATACAGGCCATAACGGGTGGTGGAAGCTGTTTTAGGAACATCTTCCTTGCGAATCTTGATTTGATGATAACCACTTTTCAAATCAAGCTTAGAGAATACCACAGCTCTAGCTAGCTGATCGAAGAGGTCATTAATCCGCAGAAGGGGATATTTATTCTTGATGGTTTTAGCATTGAGTGCCTGATAGTCAACACAAAGTCTATCAGTCTTGTCTCGCTTCTTCACAAAGGTGGTTGGGCTACCCCAAGAAGAAGTACTGTGCTGAATGAAACCCAACTTCTCTTGTTCATCCAACTGACGTTTGAGTTTCGCCAACTCAGCAGGACCCATTTTATAAGGCCGCTTGGAAATAGGAGCGGTACCAGGTTCAAGTTCAATGACAAACTCGACCTCACGATCCGGAGGCATACCTGGCAACTCTTCAGGAAAGACATCTGGAAACTCACAGACTACAGGAACACTCTGAATACCTTCCATAGCATCATCATTCAGAGCCGCCAAAGAATAAAGCTGAATTGTAGGAGTCAGACTTGGAGAATAGACTATATGGCCTTCAGGAATTTTCAGAGAAACCGAACGTTCAGCACAATCAATCACAGCTGCATTTGCTGTTAACCAATCCATGCCCAAGATAACATCAATATCAGAATTGCCCAGAACAATTAAGGAAGCCGGAAATGAAGAGCCACCAATCTCAATTTGATTGCCATGGCTGATCTTGGTAGACAACAATCTTACCCCGGGAGAAAGAACCATTAACTTTTTATCCAGCTGGTCTATAACAAGCTCATGCTCATTTCCAAATTTTTGAGAAACGAAAGAATGTGAAGCACCAGAATCAAACAAAACTCGTGCAGGAACTGAGTTAACAGGAAGCATACCCATGACAACTCCAGGTGCATGCTCAGCTTGAGCGATGTTGACACAGTTGGCACGAGCAACCGTAGACCCAGGCTTGGTGTTGATGTTGAGAGCCCGAGGTGGAGGTGCACGAACCATAGGAGAACTTGCCGCAGGTCTTGGAGGTGGTGGTGGAAGAGCTTTGTTGTTCATTGGACAATTCCAGTGCTGATGCCTAGTGTTTCCACAAGTATAGCAAGCACCAGGTGGACGTGGAGCAACGTAGCTAGGGACTCCACCAGGCTCTCCAGGGTAGTTGTGGTTGTAGCCCCTGGGAGCCGCAGTGAAGGAGTTTGGTGGCCTTGGTGCGTAGCTTGACGGTCTTGGTGGAGCAGGGAGCGATAGTGGGGTGTTAGGAACCCAAACACGACGCTTAGAAGGAGCTGTCATAGCAGAAGAGCTTGCTGTATCACGGCTGTGTTTCTTTGACTCCTCAAACACTTGCCTACTTGCTTCTTCCTGTAGAGCTGTATGTTGGAGTTCCAGAAAAGATGCCGGCCTTGCATGAGTGATTGCATATTTGATGGAAGCATTGAGGCCTTGCCTAAACCTCTTCTGCTTCTTCTTGTCATTAGAGATCTCATCGCCACCATACCGAGAAAGGTTCATGAAGTTTCTGATGTAGGTGTTGACATTGTCAGTGCCCTGCTTGAGGTTGAGAAACACTTCCTTCATCCTTTCCATGACAATTTCTGACAGATATTGCTCTTTGAAACCAGCAGTGAACCGCTCCCAAGTAGGCTGAAAACCAGAGAGATCTGCCTTGAGGTAATTTTCCCACCACAGAGCTGCATCTCCCTTCAAAAGGTGAGTGGCACATTTGACCCATTCTTGCTCGGGAACATCCGCAGTCATCAGCAACCTTGACACTTCACGAAGCCAATCATCCGCATCAAGTGGCTGATCAGACACTTCAAATTGGCGTGGGTTGAACTTGAGAAAACTCTTGATGTCTCCTCGCTTGGGAGGTGGAGGTAGCGGAACAAACTCATTCCTCCTCACGCTTTCCTCGAAGCGCTGCTGGTTCTGCTGCATAGTGCCCAAAGCATTTGCAATACTTGCCAAAGCAGCCCCAAGTTCAGGTGGTATGTCCTCCTCAGAACGGCGTGGTGGTGCCATCCTGTGATTGATATAAAACACAAGTCAGTACTATAATGGAGAATGATAATAATCCAAAATAGTACCAAAATGGAATTAACCAAGATTAAAGGATGCAATTCACTGAGATGATATTAAAATATCAACAAAGTTCAAGGCAACTAGAAGATATTAAGCATAACACACACGACTGAACAAGGAGTGTGGTACACAACTAATGAAGAAATTTTTTTCGCAAATTTTGGCATTAAAATACCACTATATGCGCAAAACCACTTAACGGATCAAGATTAGTACTCTACTAGTTCAACATACAAGAGCAAATGATAAAAGTAGTGGTATGGTCGCGACTCCATCCCGCACTCAAATCATTACTCCACACATGAATCAGTAAAACACATATCCCAACACCTTCTTCTTAAGATGAACCTAAAGGTTGGTAACTACGAAAAAGAACACCCCAACAAGATAACGTCGGATAACAAAGAGTAAGATAGATCGCATCGGTATACAACGAATCAGAATAGATCGCGTCGGTTTACAAAGGCCTGTCGGTATGGAATGTACCAACAGTTGATAACCAAAAGGCAGATAGTGATAACATTTGGATGCAACAGATAGACAAGGAATTCACACACACACAACCTATGGTACTACAGAACCCAGAACACGTGAATCCTAGTTTGAATTTTAGAAGAGGATTGAAAACGTTACACTTCCTTACCAGAAAAGGGTGGGTGGGTGGGTAAGAAGAAAAATGGAAGCAGTCCTACTCTCACGTTTTGTTTTTCCCTAGTATACATAACTACCAAAATATTTGCTAGACTGTCAACGACCATTTTGGCTGAGACCCAGAAGGGCGGGATGGCTCTGATACCAATTGTAACTACATCGGTGAATTACGCTCTTAGTTACATGCCTGGATGAACGAAAGTGGTTAAAATAGTACGGTGGGGCCCAGGGCCACTCACGGTAGACCTTTCGGCCGTCCTAACCACTTTCAGACATCAGGACAAGAACGAGCGGCGTAATCGGCAGGCGAAGGGATCAACTACATACACAAATGAGTATGTATGCAAGCCACATGCAATAGTCCTCAGAGCCATTCCATCTAAAAGAAATAGAAATATCGCCATACGGCAAGATTCAAATATCCTAGATAGAGATAATAATTTAGGATAGCTCCTCATACCACACACATCAGAGTATCAGGCGGAAGCGGAAAACAAGATCCGAGTACGGATAAGAAGCAAATCGGCATAAGATGCCCCATAAATAAACACATCCCGCCCACAGATCTCATGGATCCCTGTTCCCGGAATCTCTACATCGAATGATCGTTGCCAACATCATCTGTCTCTTCCACCTAGTATCCATCTTGCAGGTACACCTGTTCATCTGAATCAAACAATTTATCGTGTGAGACCCTAGGGGTACTCAGCAAGTCTTTATGCCGCTAAAGGAGACAGAACCTGGGGTGACGCAATTGCAGCAAAAGATAATACCTATCAATTCTACAGATACTCGCTAACCATCCGCCTGACCAATGATAGACGGATGTCCGTTAATTAAGGACACCAGTTATAACCGTATAATTAACAGATCCACCCCCGTCCTCGCTTACCAACGAGGAAGCGGATGAACAACCCCCATCATCCGTTGGCAGTTTTATTATCCATTCCATGAGTATTGCACTATTTACTAGTCAAGTACTTAGTCAAATTAAAAGCGGTACTTTAGTTATACTTGTCTATGATCGAGAAACTGTGCTCCAAGTCGTCCATAACCGCGGACACGGCTTTCAGAAAGATTTACCCTGCAGGGGTGCACGAATAGCAACACACACTCGATCAACCTCGAAAAAACTAAATCAAAACCCAACGAGGCGTTCACGACAAAGCAATCACAGGATTCAGAAATATTTCAGGGGGCCACCCCATTAAGCTACCCGCAACAAAGTTGGCCGGCTCTGAGACAGACGCAAGGTTTGTGTCAATGGCTGTAAACGACTAGGAACCCGAAAGTGTGACTGGGCTTGCTGATACCGCGAAAACATTCCACGATCCAAAACAGTACAGGTGCTCCACGCACAATCTTAATAAAACAGTAGCATGGCATAAGTACATGATAGTAATAAAGCCCCAAACTACTTTGTGGCCCCAAGAAATAAGTATGAATCAAGCTCTAGCTCAGGGGGGTCCATAAGGCCTCCCGGATGTGGATAGTGCGAATAGTCAAGGAACAGGAATCAAGTACTCGGGGTCCTACGGGACACAAGTGAGCATGAAAAACCAAATAGCAGATATTGCTCACAGGTGCCTCTTTCATTAGTTATCCCATTACTACTCAGGTTATGTTGTTTAGGTACCTCATTGTTCATCAGACACTCACATACCCTACTCATGTTTTTCTACGACTCGCATGGCTCAAATATCTCCTGTAGTAATGGCTCATGGGATGGAGGAACAAGCTTCGGTGGGGTTTAAAAGTAAAGGCTATGAAGTACTTGGGATTCAATTTAATGCAATCGTGACTCAATGATGCAAGAATAAGATAGAGGCAATAGGTACTGTATGTATGCAAGCATGTGGTAGTGCTTCCATGGCAGCTCAGTTGAAGCGAGAGATGGATCTGGGTAGTACTCCTGTGATTCCTGGTAATTCTCCTGCTGGGCGTCTATTCGAAGAAGAACCAAACAAACAAGGGCCAACATAAATAAAGTGCACAAGCATATGAATTAAAGTGCGACAAGTAACAAGCATGCCATGATGAATGATGCACAATTTACATGGCATTAAAGTAGCATGGCAAAAGTGAGGTGTGGACACAAGAAATAAAGCATTTTATTATTTATTTGGTCCAATTTTATTGTCATAAACAGTTCAGGTTTTTAATAATGGCATGATGCATGCTTCAATTCATAACAAGGACTGCATAGATAGAAAGGGCTCGTCGCGCTGATCGATTCAGACATATTATTTGTCAAATTTGGAGTTGTAGAATTAAAGCTATTAATTCATTAAGGAAAAGGGCATTTTATTGTAATTTTAATCATCTCGAAATTTTCAAGTGTTCAAACAATATTTTGAATGGCATATTTGAATTCCTCACATTTTTCTGATTCAAAAACATATATTATTTGTATTATTTGGATTTGTAAATTAAAAGTTATTTGAAAACTGATTTGGAATTTGAATTTAAATCAATTTTGAATTTGCTTTATTTAATCAGCTAGACAGGTAAACTTTTGTTACTCAGATCAACCCAGCCTCAGTCACTGACGGGTGGGCCACTGCTGTCTGAGGCCACGCGCGCGGAAAACTTTTCACACCGGGGCCCTGCCTAGCCCGTGCGGCTACGAGGTGGGACCAACCGGCTGAGGCCCACGTGACAGTGAACGAACTCGCAGAGGCTGGCAGGTGGGACCGAGCTGGAGCGTGGGTTAAGGTAATAACAGGCTGGGGGGGTTTCTGAAAGAAAGCCACGGCGGCTAGCAGGTGGGGCTAGCGGGGAGCGCGGGTAGAGCCGGCAAAAACGCAGGGGGTTAAGTGCAAAAAGGGCCGCGGGCACTGTTTCTCTTCCTGTTCTGTGACGGACTGACGGCACGCACGGCGCGGCGCAGCGGGGAATCGAACTGGGGACCTGGCGTGCGCGGGCGGCGGCGGCTACCCTGGGCTAGGGAGGGGTAGTTGTTAGAGAGTATCTACGCGACCAGTTGAGGCGCTACGTGGCGCGAGAGCGTGCAGACAGCAGCGAGCCGTGGCGCACTGAGGGCGTTCGGCGCAACGCCTGGCACGGCTAGGGATTTACGGCGGAGCGGATGTTGTCTAGGAGGTGGAGGGGCTTACCGCGGGGAGGTTGCCGGCGTCAGATCGGGGCGAGGCGCGGTGGATCGTCGACGAGGCTGGCGAGCCGGGAATCTAGGGTTTCCGCAGGGCGTCGACGTACTGGCGGTGCTGGCGCTCCTTGTCCTCGTCGGCGCGTACGAGGCGAAGTAGAGGAGCCTCCTTGGTCTTCCAGACCACCTCCACGACGCGCTAGCCGGCTAGAACAAGGGGGCGACGCGGTACTGGCGGTAACCGGCGGCAGGTCCTGGCGATGATGAAGAAGAAGGGAAGGAGAGGCAGGGCCTGGGGTTGGATCTAGACGAGGCAGGGGAGCCGTGGGGCGGAGGGTAAAGCGAGGGGAAGGGAGGAGATGCCGTGTGGGACTCGGGGGTTGATAAAGTGGCTTCGGCCACTTTCCTCCTTCTCTCCGAGCACGTGGTCGAGCTGGGGCTCGACCTGGGTAGCCAGGGCAGGGCAGGGAGAGGGGCTGCAGGTGGGGACGGCGTGGGGTAGTAGCTGGGTGGGGCTGGCACGGCGGTAGAGAGAAGAGAGAGAAGGGAGGGGGTAGCTCGGGTGAGCTCGGGTTAGGCTAGGGCATGGGCTAGGGTTTGGGGTGGTTAGATGGGTAGATGGGGTGTGGGCCAGGGAGAGAGAGAGGGCCAGGTGGGGCCAGCATGATAGAGAGAGAGGGAGGTGAGAGAGGTGAGGTTAAGGTTAGGGTTTAGTGTAGAATTAGGGTTAGAGGAAAAATAGAGAGAGGAAGTTAAGTTAGGTTTTTATTAGGTGGTTTAGGTTTTAAAATGTGATTATGAGATCAACCAAGAGGGTAAAGTGAAGCTTTGATTAAGTTAAGATGAGGTGAAGGAGAAACCAAGAAAAGAGAAAGAAAAGGATTATGGGAAAATGCCTCGTTTGAATCATGCATGGAGAAAATAAAATAAAAATGATGTTGATGAGAATATGGGGATGGTGGAAGGGATGGGGATGATCCACAAAGAAAAGATCCAATAAAACAAAGGAAAAACCCATGGGATAAAAGGTGGTGATGAAGGTTGCATGGCCCATGCAAAAATAATAAATGCCATGATTTATTTTGTGAAAACAATAATAATAATATGACATTATTCTTATGCATTCCCAAGAAGTGGTATAAGGCCAAGCAAAAGAAATGTTAGAATTAAATCCACCCCATTCATAGGAGCTAGAATAAAATCAAGAGAAAAGAAATACAAGCTCATGGATTAATGAGGTGGTGGAATTATAAGGTGGTGAAAAGAAAGGTGATGGAGTTGAATAAAAGATATGCCCCCAACTCAACTTGGGCATTTAGACAATATATCAATAACCAAATACCATATCAAGAGGCAAATACAATTAATAATGCATATGAGAGAAGAACCAATGAAAGAGGGTTTTATATGATGCTCAAATGCAAGGTGGCATGATGACATGAGCATGATATAATTATGATGCAACAATTATATATAGGAAGTAGCCAATATATTAATAGACCAAGTAGCATTACAATTGTTAGACAATTGGGATGCTACAAGACTCCTATTGATATCATCAAGTGCAAGTAAACTTATACTCAAGCCATTCATATGTCAATAAAGAAAACACAAACTCAATATTGCTCCATATATAATAATAAACTCAGAATTTCATAAAAGGGATTGAGTATTCCTGAAGGGAATTCTAATGATGCAAACTTTATTGCTAGTTTGAACTAATGTGAAAATAGTAATAAAAACTTATAGGATAGATTACAAGGTCTTAAAGATCTCCCCAAGCTTGAAATCAAGCTAGACGGGATCAAATAATCCCTTGCGATTATTTGATAACATTGCTGTAGGTCACTTTGATGCCATGGCATGTGGTATCTTATCCTCACGGGCCAGCCTGACGCAGAGGGATTGATTGACAGCTTCTAATTCTTTAACACGCACTTGTAGAAAACATTGTTCCTCTCCAGCACCTTCACTTGTTCTTTAATGAACTCATTATTACCCTGAAGTGTTTGTAGCACCTTAAGACTCATACAAAAACATGCTTCGGTTGTCCGCTTGATATCTTCATCTAGTTTATCAAGATAAAGTCGCATCAATCGAAGGTGTTTGGGTGTCCCTGGCTTATCCTTGTCCAACTCTTCAATCTTCAGCTCCAGGGCCTTCAAATCCCTCTTTCGACACTCATGGTCGGCATCGAGGAACTCTATAAGGATGGCCTTGATCTCCTTGCCTTGCTCGCTATTGCTCCCGGTCTCCATGGGAGCTTTTCTTCTTGACTTCTACCCCTTGGTTGAGAGGTAGATTGGTTCCTAGAGATTATGATTACAGAGGGAGACAATGAAAGTATATAAGGGGGGTCGGAGGTCGGTAAAACTCGCAAGAAACACCAAATTGTTGCCCAAGAAAAGAATACAAACGAAACAGGGAAAGAAATCATGGATTTGGAAGTGTCCTACCGTGTAACGACCAACTATACGGGCGCGACTCGTATAGCTCCTTCCGTATAGTTGGTTCCGGGCAGATACTTCCAAATATCTTGAGTAAAGGTTGATTAAATAATGCAGAACCGACAATAAGTTTTTTTAAAGATTAATAAACGAAAGATCGAATGAAAAAGTGTCTGAGAGTTTAACGACCAACTATACGCCCGGAATTTTTGGTTCCGGTCATATAGTTGCGACCATATAGATACAAACATCAAAAGCAATACCATTTAAGAGTTTAACGACCAACTATACGGCCGATTTTTTTGTTCCGGTCGTATAGTTGTGACCGTATAGTCTCAGATAGCAAAAACAATTTCACGAAGATGATACAAAGAGTTTAACGACCAACTATACAGCGGGATCTTCCTCTCCGGTCGTATAGCTCTACCCGTATAGTTGGTAAAACCCCGCTAAAACTTCAAAAAAAACACAAGGAATTCAAAGGCAGAATTTTCAAAAGTAAAAATTGTGAAAATAAATCACTTATTTGGGTAAGAACACTTACCTTGCACTTACCATTATTTATTCGGGGATGAGAAGTTCCTCTCAGAACAAAGACTTCTTTTCTTTTGGAGAAATTAACCTTAGTTCATTGAATAATTTCCGTAAATGAAAATCACCAAGACTAAAGTTCCTCTCAATAAGATTGGTGTCTTGCAGGGCAATCATGGATACTACATCCAACATTTTTATTTCTTGCCTTTACATAATCTACAACTCAAATTCTTGAAGTGAAAGAATCCAACGGATCAACCTCGGCTTATGGTCTTTCCTTTCAAGGAGTTCTTTTAAGCCATCATGATCCGTGTGAACTCTCACCTTTGCATCAACTATATAAGAACGAAATTTATCACAAGATAAAAATACAGCAAAAATTTCCTTTTCTTCCTTATGGTAATTCTTTTGAGAACCATTAAGAGTTCTACTAGCATGATGTATAATATTAAATCTATGACCAATATGTTGTCCAAGAGTTACTCCTACAACATCATCGCTAGCTTCACATATTTGGTCAAAGGTTGTGTCCTAGATAGGTGGTTTAATGGTGGGCGAGTTAAAGCATTTTTGAGTTTATCAAAGGCTTCAAGACACTTATCATAAAAATTAAATCACATTCCCTTTTGCAAGAGGTTACTCAAAGGTTTAGATATCCCAGAGAAATTTCTAATGAACCTTAGGTAAAAACCCACATGACCAAGAAAACTTGTTATGCCTTTAATAACCCGAGGTTGCGGCATTCTCTCTATTGCTTCAACCTTAGCTCTATCAACTTCAATTCCCTTACCTGATACCTTGTGTCCGAGGACTATACCTTATTTGACCATAAAGTGGCACTTCTCCTAGTTTAGAACAAGATTAGTTTCTTCACAACTCTCCAAAACTCTTTTGAGATTATCCAAGAAACTAATAAATGAAGTTCCATAGATAGAAAAATCATCCATAAATACTTCCAGTATAAGTTCTATAAAATCCGCAAAAATAACAGTCATACATCATTGAAAAGTAGCTAGAGAATTACATAGACCAAAAGGCATACGTCGGTAAGCATGTAAACCATAAGGACTAATGAAAGTTGTTTTAAGTTGGTCATTAGGATGAAAAGCTATTTGAGAGAAACCAGAGTATCTGTCCAAGTAGCAAAAATGAGTATGGTTTGCTAGCCTTTATAAAGTTTGATCTATGAACGGTAATGGATAGTGATCTTTTCTAGTCTCTTTATTTAATTTCCTGAAGTCTATGCGCATCCTATGCCCAACAACAGTTCTAGTAGGTATCAATTCATTGTTTTCATTAGCAACAACAGTAAAACCACCCTTCTTAGGAACACAGTGAATAGGACTTACCCATTCACTTTCTTTAACGGGGTAGATTATACCTATGTCCAATAGGCGTACAATTTCTTTTCTTACCACTTCTTTCATGTCAGGCTTCAGTCTTCTATTGAATTCTGCAACTCGTTTAGCACCTTCTTCCCTGAATATTCGAT
This sequence comes from Avena eriantha, assembly GCA_910589775.1. Taxonomy (NCBI): domain Eukaryota; kingdom Viridiplantae; phylum Streptophyta; class Magnoliopsida; order Poales; family Poaceae; genus Avena; species Avena eriantha. Next base: position 107,996,705 of record OU342746.1, on the reverse strand, counting down.
GGACGACTATCATGGGACTAATGCCCTTCAAGTCATCCATTGAGTACCCAAAGGCCTGTCGATGCTCCTTAAGTATCCTCATGAGTTCTTCTTCTTCTTCTCCTGAAAGTTTAGCACTAATAATAACATGGAATTTATTGGTATCATCTAAAAACCTGTATTTGAGATTTTCTAGTAGAGTCTTCAACTCCGGCGGTGGTAATTCCTCGTCCCCTCTCTTTTCTGGCTCTTCAAAAGCCTCATCAGTTGGAGGTCCCAAAACGGGAAGTGAATCAAATTCAATTTCTAGTTCTCCCAAGGACTTGTCCTCCATAACTATTTCTTCATAATTTGGATCTTCATCTATTTCTTCTTCTTGATTACTAAAGAAAAGAGCTACATTTCCTCAATAGTTCTCTCTTCTTCTTCTTCTTCTTCTTCTTCTTGTTCTTGTATTTGTGGAGGTCTGTCTTTAAATTTGAAAAAATGGAATTTATTTTCCGTTCCCCCAAGCTTAAGAGACACAATCTCCATCTTGAAGTTAACATAGGCACCTATAGCACCCAAAAAGTTCCTTCCAAATATAATTGGGCAAAGAGTGTCAGCTGGCATATCAACAACTACAAAATCGATATGAAAGTTTATGTTGCCAATTGTGACAGTTGCATCGTCAACTACTCCCATTGGAATTCTAAGGTTGTTATTGGCTAACATAATTGTTATATCAGTTTTTTCAATTGTAGCCGATTCTATTTCTTCTTTTATTTCTAAGTAGAAATCATAAGATATAACATTAACTTTGAAGGGAATATGCCCGAGAGGCAATAATAAAGTGGTTATTATCTTATTCCTTGTTTATGATTAATGTTTATTTTGCATGCTATAATTGTATTAATTGGAAACGTTAATACATGTGTGTTTAAAAAACAAAATACAAAGTTCCTAGTAATGCCTCTCATATAAACTAGCTCGTTGATTAACAAGATGATCAAGGTTTCCTTATCATGGATATTGGATGTTGTTAATAACGAGGTCACAACATTGGTGGAATGATGTGATGAACATTCATCCGAAGTATAGCATTACGATCAGAGTCATTATGTTTATATTGCTATAACATCATACGAAGTAATCTTAGTCCTTAGACCATGAGATCATGTTAATTGCTAACACCGGAAGAGTATCTTGATAACATCAAACGTCACACTGTAACAGGGTGACTATAAAGGTGGGTTCAGTGCTACGAAGGGGTTATGTTGAGGCTCATGGATCAGGATTGGGATTTGTCCATCCCGATGACGGATAGATATACTCTGGGCCCTCTCGGTGATATCACATTGAAATAGCTTGCGAGCAAGTCATGTGATCACTAGAATGTTATATCACGGGAACGAGAAAAGAGTGCATGTCGGTAACGAGATCAAACTAGGTATTTGGATGCCAAAGATCGAATCTCGGACATGTAATATATCATGACACAAAGGGATTAAATTACTAGAATTAAAGGTTCTCACGATCACAGAAGGCATCATTGAATGTGCTGGAGTCAGTATGGATCTCCAGGTCCCGCTTCTTATTATTGATCGGAGAGGGGTCTCGATCATGTCTGCATTATTCGCGAACCGTAGGGTGACACACTTAAGGGATACCGACACCATTTGGAGCAAATATGTTTCAGATAAAGATTTAAGAAAGCGCTAGAATTATTTCAATAGACACCGAAACTGTTTCGGGTGAAATTGCTGAAATTGGTTCTGCATGTAATATTGAAATGTTGCAGGGGGTTTTATGTGAATGTTTTTAAATTAAAGTAATTGAAAAAATTCTGAATGAAATTAATAAAAGAGTTTTATTAAATGAGAGAGCATTAAATTTGGAGAAATTTAATGCATTTAAAGTGGAGACTTTAAAAGAGAATGTGAAGGGGCAATTTTATGTGGAGGGAGTTACCACCACATGAATGAGGAGGTGGAGGGTCACCCCTTGGGGCGCCGGCCATGGGGAGGGGCACCCCCTCCTCCTATAAATGGCCCCCCTCTCACACCTTCACACTCACACCTCCTCGCGAAGGATCTCTCTCCCCCTCTAGTTATTCCCCATGGTCTCGGATTAGCGATATACATGTTCCCGGTGGCTTTGCTGCTTCTGTTGCTTTGCTAGAGCGAGGGACGAAGGTTGTCGGGGTACCAGACGTGTGTGCGATCACAGATTCACCACTTCTTTGCGGTGCTGGACTTGGTGGTGCTAGACTTGCTGGAGCTGGATCTGACGGACGTGCTGGAGCCGGACCTACTAGACTTCATCACGATCTTGAGATCGGCAAGTGTATGACTACATCATCCACGAGTTCCAACTCATTAACAAAGCTTTGTTGTCTTTGAGGGTAAGTTCTCTATGGATGTATATCCACCCGTTGCTTGTATCTAGTAGATAGATCTTGGCGTATAGTTCCCATCTTAGGATTTTGTTTTGTTTTCTATACTGCGAACCCAATAGTGGTATCAAAGCCTGATCTATGCGTAGGTGCTTTGCACGGGTAGTACACATATGTTTATATGTGGGCGATGATGATCATGTTATTGCATCTTCTATGTATTTTGGATATTGGTGGCATAGTGGGATGAAGCGGCCCAGACAAACCTTACATGTCATCGTACATGAGACTGGTTCCACGACTGACATGCAACTAGTTTTGCATAAGTGGCTGGCGGGTGTCTGTCTCTCCTACTATAGTCAATATCTGATTTACAACGAGGTGCTAATAACTTGGTTATCTTCGTTGTGGTTCATGTTCGTAGGTTAGACCGGTTCTATCTCCGAAAGCCCTAAGCCACATAAAACTTGCAATTGATAAATTAGAGGCGTCTAGTTTAGATCGTTGCTGGGCTAGTGTCTTGATATGGTATTGTTGTAAGTAGATGTATGATAGATACTCTTACAACACACTTAATGTGTAAGTTCCATAGACCTTGGCCTTACACACAAAGGAATGATAGAGATCATACCACGATGCAAATGATAGAGATCAAATGGATGGACCATATCATCTCACTTTACACATTAGGTGTTTGCATCTTATATTGCTAGTTTGGCACTTTTGGTAGCATTGTAAGATTGTCCCTCATTTAGATATCAAGATAAAATGTGTTCTTCCTTGATTATGCACCGTTCTATGGATTGTGTTTCGAGACATCACGTGATGATTGGGTGTACTCGACTCCACGCTTTCATACAACGGGTGTAAGATAGTTTTACACACACGAATACTAAGGTTCTAACTTGGTGAGCCTAGCATGTACAGACATGGCCTCGGAACACGGACCAAAAGGTTAAGCATGAGTCATATAGTTGATATGATGCCCATATAGATGCTCGCCTTTGAAGCTACACCGACTCACGTGATGATCGGACTTCGTGTAGTGGATTTGGTTCATGTAATCACCAAAAAGGCACGAGGGATGTCGTTTTTGAGTGGGAGTTCATTTCTAATTTGGATTAGTCGAACTCAATTTGTCATAAACTAAATCAAAGTGAATTTGCATAATTTGTTGTAGTCATTGGCGTCTGTTCACTACCTTATGCTTAGTTTTAATTGAGATAATAGAACTATAGAATTCTGGATATTTACTTTATGAACTAGTATTGTATTGTTTTGAATGTCAATTTCAAGTTTATAAGTCCTATTGCAAACTTTCAGCAAACTCTATTTTACTCCATGAAGTTTAATAAGTAGTATTAAATCAAGAGTAAGAATTCCAATGTTAGTATCAAAAGTATCATGTTTGCCTCCATGATTATTGATATTCAAAAGTTGTTTTAATATCAAGATTATCTAGGAGCTGAAAATTGTTTCAGAAACCATAATGTATGAAAGATATTGTGATATCTGAAACAATGTTTTTGGTTGCATTATGATAGAGTATAATTTAGCAAAATACATGTTCTCATATTGTATGAGAATTTGTGAAGGATGGAAATGCTAGGCATCCAGATCTCCCAAAAAGGTTTTGGGAACTAACATTATACTCATTATTCTTCCTTATAGGATATAGTAGCTTGATCATGAAAGTTTTCATGATAAGGATGAATAGAAGATGTAAGTAAAATGTATACTACACTAATAGATTACTAAAGAATGGATTTTTGAAAGAACACCAAACATTTGATGATGGTGATCCACTTCAAAGTGCAAGTCCAAAGGTATTAATATTTGACTATATACACTTTGTACTATGTGTCATGTGAATGACACCACTATTGATGTTGATGGATTCTTTTAAAAGAAAAGGAATTGTTGAAAGAGAATCTATAAAATATTTGGCAGAAAAGAAAAGGTTGGAGATGTCCAACTTAGGTATATAGAAGATATACATGTTATGGCTGTATTCCTTGCTTGTTAAACAATGTGGTTCTGAGGCATTGGATACCGGTATTGGATACCGAATTGGTTGGTATGAAGTGTCATACAGGACAACGCAATTCATGAACTGCAATGGCCTAAGTAACTAGCAAGAGAATAAGTGATGATGTTCATCGAAAACAAATAAAGTGTTATTTTGTTTTTTGTTATCGTCAAACCTAGCCTTCAAGATTTGTTTTAATAATTGTTATTTTGTTCCGGTATTACGAGAACAATGGTTGTCCAAATAGTTACCATATTCCATAAAGGATGGATGAACTTTTACAAGTCTAATGGGAGAAATCACATCCATAAACATTATTTCTAGTAATAAAGTGGTTATTATCTTATTCCTTGTTTATGATAAATGTTTATTTTGCATGCTATAATTGTATTAATTGGAAACGTTAATGCATGTGTGTTTAATAAACAAAATACAAAGTTCCTAGTAATGCCTCTCATATAAACTAGCTCGTTGATTAACAAGATGATCAAGGTTTCCTGATCATGGACATTGGATGTTGTTAATAACGAGGTCACAACATTGGTGGAATGATGTGATGAACATTCATCCGAAGTATAGCATTACGATCAGAGTCATTATGTTTATATTTCTATAACATCATACGAAGTAATTTTAGTCCTTAGACCATGAGATCATGTTAACTGCTAACACCAGGAGAGTATCTTGATAACATCAAACGTCACACCGTAACAGGGTGACTATAAAGGTTGGTTCAGTGCTACGAAGGTGTTATGTTGAGTCTCATGGATCAAGATTGGGATTTGTCCATCCCGATGACGGATAGATATACTCTGGGCCCTCTCGGTGATATCACATTGAAATAGCTTGCAAGCAAGTGATGTGATCACTAGAATGTTATATCACGGGAACGAGAAAAGAGTGCATGTCGGTAACGAGATCAAACTAGGTATTTGGATGCCAATGATCGAATCTCGGACATGTAATATATCGCGAGACAAAGGGATTTAGTTACGACGTTAAAGGTTCACACGATCACAAGAGTCATCGTTGAATATGTGGGAGTCAGTACGGATCTCCAGGTCCCGCTGCTGATTATTGATCGGAGAGGGGTCTCCATCATGTCTGCATTATTCGCGAACCGTAGGGTGACACACTTAAGGGATACTGACACCATTTGGAGCAAATATGTTTCAGATAAAGATTTAAGAAAGCGCTAGAATTATTTCAATAGATACTAAAACTGTTTCGGGTGAAATTACTGAAATTGGTTCTGCATGTAATATTGAAATGTTGCAGGGGGTTTTATGTGAATCTTTGTTAATTAAAATAATTGAAAAAATTCTGAATAAAATTAATAAAAGAGTTTTAGTAAATGAGAGAGCATTAAATTTGGAGAAATTTAATGCATTTAAAGTGGAGACTTTAAAAGAGAATGTGAAGGGGCAAATTTATGTGGAGGGAGTTACCACCACATGAATGAGGAGGTGGAGGTTCACCCCTTGGGGCGCCGGCCATGGGGAGGGGCACCCCCCTCCTCCTATAAAAGGCCCCACCTCACACCTTCACACTCACACCTCCTTGTGAAGGATCTCTCTCCTCCTCTAGTTATTCCCCATGCTCTCGGATTAGCGAGATACATGTTCCCGGTGGCTTTATTTGGAAAGGAGTTGCTGCTTCCGCTGCTTTGCTGGAGCGAGGGACGGAGGTTGTCGGGGTACTAGACGTGTGTGCGATCACGGATGCACCGCTGCTTTGCGGTGCTGGACTTGGTGGTGCTGGACTTGCTAGAGCTGGATCTGATGGACGTGTTGGAGCCAGACCTGCTGGACTTCATCTCGATCTTGAGATCAACAAGTGTACGACTACATCATCCACGAGTTCCAACTACTCCCTGAGAACGCTTTTTGGATATTACTACCATTCGTCCAAATACAGAGTTTCTCCCACTAATATTGTAAAGATCTAAGATAAAGATTATTATCATGAACATTCTCAACTATGTATGTGTGGGAGAAACTCTGTATTTGGACGAATGGGCAGCAAGCGCTGCTCACATCATCCTCATAACCACAACAATCAACAATCAACATCAATTGAATTACTACGCTATTAAGGGACTTAATCCCGTAGGACGTATCCCATGGCATGGATAGTGTTCCGTGAGTTTCCTCGGTTTCCCAAGTTGATACGTAAGGGGTGCTGACAGCTTTATAGTCACTGTAAGTGATAGCACGCCTCCGTCTACCAACAAGTAGTTTCCTCCATCAAGTATCCACGAGAGAAAATATTGAGAGGTCGACTTCTCTCAACATCAAGATGTAGAAAATCTAACACATGGTCACAACGATGAATATCATAATAGACTTTATCTTATTTCAATCTCATACTAGGGTTTCTCCATCTCCCTAAGAACTAATGATCTACTCAGACATGGAGGCAATCAACATCATGGCAATGGTAATCGAGACAATCATAGATGAATAGCACTTGTATAAATCCACAACGAGTATAGGAATTACAACAAGATCTAGACAAGATGTAGATGGGATGGATGGAGATGGTGGTGATGCAGCGGTGGATGATGAAGATCGATGCTTTAGCCTCCCGGATCTGCGCAGGGCAAAGATGGATCCTCGGTGGATGAGTTCCCCCTCCAGATGTCTTCAGGAGGTGAGCTTTCTGCGATTTCTGGGTGTTCTGTATATCGTCTCCCCGAACCAATTGCACAGGGTGAAACAATTTGATGAGGTGGAGGCGGCGCCAACTATACGGCCGGAGCTATACAACCGGAAAAATTGCTCCGATCGTATAGTTGGTCATTGAACTCTCTGCCTCCCTTGTTCGCTTCTGGTTTTATTCTGGTATTATTAATATTTCTCAAATAAGCGATTTACGTTGTTTTGACTCCTTTTCTCCACAGTACAGCTGCTCCAAGAATTGTATCCATTGGATCCATCATCTATCTCGATCCTGGTGAAAATAGACATAAAATGTGTGCGTGAACACCGTAAAATACCAAGATCCTACATCTACAATGCAAAATAATAATGTAAAACATGATGCAAATATGCACTCATTAGTGCCCACCCATGGTGCTGGATCCACGCTAGAAATCTCAGCATCATGTTAAGGTCGTCCGCTGACACACGAAAGGAAGAAAATCCATATAACTTCCTAGAGCCATATAGATCTCATGGTTAACAGGTATTTTATGGTGCAAGAATCACTGGCGACATTTGTTGTTAAGCCCTAGATGATACATTCCCGACCAATGCTGGTTCCATTGCCAGTCATAATATATTAGATGACCACCATGGCTCAGTAACCAATAGTTCAATTCAATTATGAAAATAGTGTTTTTGGCCATCCTTTTCAAAATGCAGGTGATAACAATAACACATTTCAAATACTTGATAGAAAATATTCAAAGGACATGAGCAAGTGTGAACTTGCCTTTTTTACTACAAGTGTCGTGTCTTGATTTTCGACACCAGGGGTATGAGTCCGCCTTTGTTGTTTAGCCAGGGTCGCAACATTCGGCGAGCTCAATTGGCAAGCTAGACAAACACAATCACTCAGAGAGATAGAGACACGAGGATTTTTACCTAGGTTCAGGTCCATAGTGAGCAGAGCCCTACATCCTGCAACGGTCTACTATCTGATTGTCACTAGAATACAATGGGTTCCTTCTCCCGGAGAGTTCTTTATCCTCAACCAACTATCCCTTTTGTCATTCGACTTGGGCCTCCTTTTACATGGGTAAGAGGACACCATAGGGGTTGGAGCAGACACAGCGACAAGGGCCTGGTCACGCGGCGGTCTTGACTTGCAACATGGCCTAGCAGTCCTTCCTCTACGCCGTGCGTCGCTTGCTAGGCGGTGGCAGACTAGCATCGGCCTTGACTTGGCCTGGTTCTTGTCTCCGGGCAGCTTATCCTGGACAGGGCTATCGGCGGGGGTGTCGGCGAGACCCGGGTAGGTGTCCCGGCCGAGTCTTCGAGTGGCCACGCGGCGAGATGTCGTGTGCATGACGGCCATGTGTTAGGAAAGCGTTGTCATGGGAAGAAGCCTGGTCTTGGCTCTTTTGTTGGTTTAGTGTGTAGTCTGGATTGGGTCAGACACTGCAGGCCAGTTGTCTTTGTCTTCGAGAATCCTTTCGAGCCGGGAGGTAGATCTATGGACCTCCCGAGGAGAACTCCCAAGACCTCCCGGATGGGCACTCCGTGGGATGCCCGGCCCGGAGCCCGCGGTTTCATGACCCGCGGAGAGCACATAACCGACAGTAGCCCCCGGGCGAGGTGCTGTTCCACGTGGTTTGCAACCCGGGGCAGTACCACACCCATCCAGGGCATCGGACCGAGGGGGATACCGCGAAGTTTTCCTAGGACTCGGCCTGCAGATTCTGATGAGGATCTTGACGCCTCGCTTCCGCTGCCTAGGGGAATCCAAGGGATTGTCCTTGCAGTAGCTTGAGTCTTTGGTGTTGTGCTTGGTGTCTTAATCTCCACAGCCTATTTAAACAGCCTCGAGGGAGGAGGCCACGTCCAGCGCTCATCTTCTCTCTTGTTCCTCGCTCTCTGAAGCATGGCCACCGTCCACCTTGCTGACCGGGCGCTAGCACAGGGAAGGCAGATCCTGCCGCAGCACCGGAAGGTTGGTTTCCACTGGGCGTCTGCGAGGCGAATCAATGGAGAGGGCGGCGACGTCATGGACAGGTTCGTCGCTTGGACACGGATCATTCCGCTGCAGAGGCAGATCCTCAGGATGCATGGTCAGATTTGTCCGGCTTAGAGTTTTACGTGAGGTGCGCCGAGACAGTGCGGGAATGATGCGTCTTCCTGATGTCTTTGCTTGGTCTTTTGGCAGCCGCCCTCGCAGGTTGATCTTCAGCCTGCTGGGTGCTACAACATCATCTGGTGGGCCCATATCTTCTCTGTAGAGGGCAGACGCATGTGTCTTGGGAGGGGGTGGACATGCTTCTCCAAGATCCACTCCCTCCAGCAGGGAGACATCCTCGTAGTCACGTTCGATGGGGTGGAGACGCTTTCCATCAAGGTGTTTAGCGAGAACCAACGTCGCCTTGACTTCTTCCACGAGGAGGGGCTCTAAACCCGTGGACCTCCCCGCCTGGATGCTTGCCCGAGACCCCTCGCCGAGCGAGTAGGTTGGACATGCGTAGGTTTTAGCAAGAAATACATCATGTAAGGTTTCAGGAGATGCGCTCTGGTTTACCTCTTCCGGCTGTAATTCTGCATCAATTATCCTGAAATAAAAGAGGGAACTTATCTGGCTTTGTCGCCTTCTTGTCTCCTTAGTATTTTCTATTGCTGATGCTCCGGGAGTGACCAGGTTCGCTCCTTGGTCACCGCGGAGCGCTTAATCATGCATCTCCTTGCTAGCAGTCAGCCCCTGGATGGGTGAGTGCACAAAGGACCACTTTGTCTTCGTTCATCGACTAGGATGATCCTTAGTGCATCACTTTGGAGTGCTCGGGGGAAGCCCCCGAGCATTTTTGCTCTTCAGGTGATTCGATCACTGTTAGAGACCAACCATGGGGAAGCTAGGCTATGCCCACTGCTCTGATGACGTGTCCATCATCGCAGTGAGCGAGACACGCGGGGTGATCCCGCCTAGACTCACGCGCTGCACAAGCAGCGGGCAACCTTATATAACTGTGCCCACTGCACCGATGGTCGTGCCTCTAGTGGACCATACTTTTTGGTCGTGCCTCCTTGATTTGAACTCGATAACGTTGCTCGATGCTTCTGTCGTTTAGTCAGGCTGCTGGGTCCCACATGTCAGCCTCTCATTAGAAGAATCATGTGTATGATGAAATTTTTTCTTTCGCTCACGCTACCCTGTTCCAAACTCGATAGAGTTGCTCGATGCATCTATCATTTAATCAGGCTGCTAGGTCCCACATGTCATCCTCTCATTAGAATAAATGTGTGCATGATGGAATTTTTTCCTTGGCTCATGCCTCCCTGATTTCAACTCGATAATGTTTCTTGATTTATCTATCGTTTAGTCACACTGTTGGGTCCCCCATGTCAGCCTCTCATTAGAAGAATCTTGTGTATGATAGAATTGTTTTCTTCGCTCATGCTACCTGTTCCGAACTTGATAGAGCTGCTCAATGCATCTACCGTTAATCACTCTCCTGGGGCCCACATGTCATCCTCTTATTAGAAGAAACGTGTGTATGATGGAATTTTTGCCCTCGGTCGTGCCTGCGTGTTCTGATCTTGATAGCGTTGCTCGCTGTATCAGCCGTTTATTCAATCTGGTGGATCCCCTATGTCAACCTCTCATTAGAAGAATCGTATGTGTGATGGAATTTTTTCCTTCTCTAGCATTATCCTGAACTAGATAGTGTTGCTCGATGAATCTGACGTTTGGTCACACTGCTGGATCCCACGTGTCAGCCTCTCATTAGAAGGATCGGTTGTATGATTGACTTTTTTCTTCGCTCGCGCCTCTGTGTTTCGAACTTGATAACATTGCTCACTGCATCAGCCTTTTTTAGGCTGTTGGGTCCTCCATGTCATCCTATCATTAGAAAAAATATGTGCATGTTGGAATTTTTCGCTCACGCCTTCTTGTTTCGAAATTGGAAACGTTGCTCGATGCAATATCTGTGTAAGGTCGCGTTGCCAGGTCCCACGTGTCAGCCTCTATGTACATGAAACGTGCCTATGATGGACTTTTTTCGGCCGCGTTCATTGTTCTGACCTTTGCAACGTTGCTCGATGCGGTAGACATGTATGGTCTTGCTGCTGGGGCCCCCATGTCAGCCTCTCTGGTATGTTCTGGCTTGTGGGTCCCCAATGCATCCTTGTATGTTCTGGCTGGTGGGTCCTTGATGTCAGCCTCTCTGTACAAGTATTTAAGTTTTTTTCAAACCCGACCATTAAACTGGAGGGACGCTGCAGGCTGGTGGGTCTGCGATGTCAGCCTATGAGTAATGCAATATTGCTAGATGAAAAAATGTAAATCCAAGATGTAACACCCCAGGTTTGGACTATACCTGGCCATGCTACCACACTATATAAATAACATAAGTATAGGAAAAATTATAAATTTGGGTAGCACCTTCTTTGCTTATAAGGATATCCACGACATGCAATTTAAGAATATTCATCATATACCATCAATATAGTTCACAATTCAGCTAGAAGATACAAATATAACGACCTGAGCGACCAAAGGCTCACACTAAGATAATCCTAAAATACAAAAATAAGCAAACTTGATAGGCAACTAATAGACTAGGACAACTAGATGATTGTTCTCTAAGCATTGTCTATAAATATGATCAAATGATGTGGTAGATCTACTACGTCCGTCTCCCATGCATATGTTGCTTACTTATTATCCGAAAACCAAATAAAAATACAAGAGTGAGTACAGAAATACTCAGCAAGTACAATTGAAATCATAAGAACAATGCGAACCATTTACCATGAAAGAATACCGATGACCTTATTGGCAACATGAGACTGAAACCAAATATCTAAATATGTCACCCGGACTAGCCCACGAGCTAACAGTACTCACTGAACTTAATTCAGAACTAGTCGCTCGGAACGGTCCCTCACCAGACTAACAAAATGAATATCTACTGGACTAGCTCAAGAAGCAAACGGTTCTCACCGAACTTTATTCGGAACTAGCCGCTTGTAAACAGTTTCTCAGCGAGTTAGCTTTGAAAATAAGAATTGCGATAACGATGAACATGAATATGGAAGCAGAATGGAAACGATATGAACTGAAAAATCGAATAATAGAATCTTGAATCAAATGAGAACAAACAGCCACATATTCACCCAATGAACAATCATAGAAGAAAACATCGATTCGTCATACACTTGCCTTAACCACGGCGTTCAATGGAAGAGTTAACATTGGCACCGGAAATCCTCACATCTGGGTATAAATCCACACTCAGAAATTCTATATCACGATAAGGTGTACATGTCCGTCGTTCTACTGTAAGCGTTTTACTAAAAGTTAAACATTAAGACGCAGACTGTATTCTTATTGAGACAGACTAGTTTCAGGGTCAATAGCGAACCAGTACTACTATTATTTTCTCCTAAACAAGAACTAGTACTACTAAGAATCTACTACTGCAAGGCTATGCACGCTTCTTATTTATAAAGAGAACATGCTTGAGACAAAAATAATGAACAATGGACAACCACAGCTATGAACGACTATGCCCGCTCCAAGGCTTGTGCGTGTGTATTCCTAGATGAGACAAGCATCGAGAAAACCAAGATGTGACAAACTATCAAGATCAAATGGACATAGGAATAACTAGATCTTGGTGGCATCGATCAGTAATCAGATTTGTATATAAAAACCATCAGGATTTAAAATACCTGATATTCCCATAGACTCGGCAGATTTCTTAGATTGGAATATTACTCTAAACCAAACTGCCAATCAACAAGCCATACGTCCATACTAGGGAATTCAAGGCTAAAGCAAAAATTACCCATGTACTAATGCTAAACAACCACGTACCTACTCAGTTGCTCGCTTGGACAAAAGAATTGTAGAATCAGGTAGAGGAACAAACTAAATCGATGTATGGAGGGGTCTTCAAGACGGTGTAGCAGGGACTCCGGCGGGGCTCTAGCCCATGATATGGCTCAACCTGTGGCGACCGGAGATCCTTCATGCGGCAGCGGTGGCAGAAGCAGCGGTTCTGACTCCCCCTCCCGTCCCGTCCCCGTGTGGCGGTGGCCGGAGGGAACACCAAATCCCACCGCCTCAAACCCCCCTCCACCTCTCTCCCCCTCCTTTGCCTCTGCCAGAGGGCGTGGCCGAGCAAAGCCTGGCCGGCGGCGGCAGGGATCCTTCGTCCTCTCGCGCGTCTGGGTGAAGATGCGGGTTGGATCTCACGCGCTGGGGCATGGTGTGGCCGTCTAGCACCATGGCGGGGCTGTTTCGCCATCGCGTTGTGGCCGTCGGATCTCCGGTGTGTGGCGGTGTGTGGATGAGGCGGCGACGCGGCGGAAGGCGTGGTGTGCAGGCTGGCGGCCGATCTCCGGCGTGTTGACGGCAGCGGCGACACAACTGCAGGCTGGGCTGACGGCGTGCCGATCTACCCCCTATGGGTTCGGATGGGCTGCGCTTTCCCGCTGCATCTCGACAACTCCGATGACGACACCATGGAGGTTCGGGTCAGTCCAGAGATATGAGTAGGATGGCGGAGGCGGCCTACTTCTCCGTCGAAGGTGATCGGCCTGAGGCTGGTTTGGCGGATCTCGCGATTCACCATCTAGTCCCGCTTGCGAGGCGGGAAGACCTAGCTGTTGGTGAAAACCGTGCCGATTGGCGAGCGATGGCCGCGCTACCACGTCGTGACCTTGATGAAGGCATCGCCGGGCAACTAGTGTCGACCTCACTCGTGCTGCTCTGGGGGAAACCCTAAGATCTTTGGGTCGGGCGATGGCAGTGCCGCGGTGTCGGTATCACGTTCTCTCCTGGGAGCATCGCCTGTGGAGAAGCAAGCGGTAGGAGGGGTGGAGAGGCTAGCGCGGGGGTGGTGCTGGTTGGCACCGAGGTGGTGTCGGTGGCTGGTGCGGCGAGAGTCTGCGCATCGATCTATATGCTGACGACGGGTTGACGGAAGATTTTGAAGGCGGCAACATCTGGAGCGGGTGCATGGGTGCCGCTCCGTGAATATACTGTGCGGTTCTAGGGATCCTTTTGCTTGAGTTCGGGCCGCCACGCCAAGGCACTCCAGCTTTTCTTGGCGAGTGGTAACAGCGTGGGTGACCATGGGGCGAGGTCGAAACAGGTAGATAGACGTTTCATAGATCTCATTAGATCTCATTGGGAAGCTGGCGATACGTCATCATTTTTGCTCAGTTTTTGTTTTGACGGTTCCAGTTTGTATGATATTTGTAATGCCTTTTACCAACAATATAGTTCTAATAATAAATAAAAACTATATGCATCATTTGATGAAGAGGACGACGCTCCGCTTCCCATAAAAAAACAACAACATAGAGACAGCGGTGGTGGCAGATGGACTAGGGAAGGACGTCGGGTGAGGATAGGAACCGGCAGACTCTGGACGCCAGCCATCGAATCCACGTGGACGTGTGGCGGCATGGGCGGCAGGTGAACTAGAGCAGGGACGTGTCTAGGGATAGGAACTGGGGCTGGGTTGGAGCTGGCTTTTATTTGACGTACTTCTTACTTAGTGGTTGTTTGGATCAATGAAAAAAATAGCGCGCTATAGCGCCTTTATAGCGTCGCTATAGCGTATTCGGAAGACAGACGCTACGCTATGCATAATATCCTCGCTATGACGCTAATCGTGTTTTAGCGGCGCTAAATGACGCAAAACATGCTATACGTTATAACGTAATAGCGCGCTACAAAAACTTGAAAATATCGGCAGTTCATCTGGCCCATTCAGCCCACACGAGTCAACAAACCTAGCTCACCCACCTCCTAGCTCCATGTCGCATCCAATTCTCCACCACGCGACGGTGGTGGCGGCTGCAAGCTGTAGCATCTCCCTTCATCTCCTCCAGCTCCGGCCAGCCGGCCGCCTCCATCCGGCACGTCCCCGACCAAAAGGAGTGCAGCTAGCAACGCCGCAGAAAGCGATGCCCCGGCTAGCTTCAGCCTCGCGGATGTCCACTTATCCTCCATCTTGGAGAGCACCGGGCACGATGTCTGCCTCACCCCAAAGAAGCAAGCTATCGGGTAAGTTACTAAATTTAGAACCTCCTCCTCATCGTCTAGCATTTAGTATTGTAGATGTAGTGATATACTGATGTAGTAATTACTAAGTAGCCGAATTAGTGATGTGAATGCAACGTTGTGTAGATGTAGTGGTTTCTTGAAGGAACACGACCAACTTTATGTGACTGTCTGAAAAATATATGTCCTTCATTTTGAATTTGGTGATCATTTTGATCCATATTCCGTCATTTGATCATCACTGGTTAATTGGCTAGAGTTTGGAGAGAGGCGGCGCTAAAGTAAATAGCGTGCTATTTTTTCGTGGTTTGGATAGTGGAGATTAGAGATCAGTTTTTAGAAAACGAGTTTTAATACAGTAGGAATTTTTGGGAAAACCGGCTTTATTAACTTTCCGCTTAAGAATAGGTTTACAGAAAATCATGTTTGGGTGCCATTTTGCATACGTGAGTATAGGAACATAATGGAAACGAGAGTGAACCACCCTTCACGTCGGCGGCCTCACCGGCGAGACAAAGGCCCGAAAGGCCGAAACTCGCCATCCTCGTCGAGCGCCATTTTAGTCTACGAAAGGGCGTGAGCTCGGTGTCAGGCTGTTCACGCATCCAGCAACACGGCGGCCAGAACTCGTCTTCCACGTCTTGTCGTCAACTCGAGCTCCGCGTGCCATTGTTGTTCTGTAGTAGCATCCAACGAATCAAAGTCTCATGAGTCACACAAGCAATTCCTGTTCATGTACAATTTCGGAGCGAGTGGCAGAGGGTAGCGGCCGGGAAAGACATGGACCTCCTCGGCTGCCATTCCCGCAGATCTCTAGCACAGGCTGACCACGTCGCAGTTGTCACCGAAAGTAGGCCGTGGCCACGAGCAAGAGACGAGTGTGTGGGATGTGGCCGCACAGGCGCGCGGGCGTGGCCGTCGGCCGAGCTCGACGACTTGGAGCGCAAGGCGGTGTGGTCTCCGTCGGCCGGATCCTCTTCGAGCGCGCACGGAAGGTCAGCGACGTAGTCGACCAAAGCCATCGTGAGTTTTGCGCAAAAACGGAAAATTGTTTTTTTTTCAATACCCATTTTTCAAGTTTTGTGGAAACCTAGTTTTAGTTATCCATATTTTTGGCACGGCACCCAAACAAAATTTTAGTTTGTTACACTTGTTTTTTAGTTACGGAAAACAAGTTCTGATAAAATCATATAAATGTTTGTAAACTCTTGTCCAGCTTTATCGGAAAATGGACTTCTAAAATTTCGAGGTATTACACAAACATGTATATGTACGCATAGAGAATTCGAACTAAAGACCTTTGAATTAAATAGACATAAACTAAGTGTGTTACCACTATACCAAAGTTATTTATAGAAGAGTTATCATTAAACGTTTATTAGTACAACTTATGTATTAGTCTTCTTAAAAATATTTTGTATCCATGTTTATATCTTCTAAAAATATAGAAGGACAGCGCTTCTGGCATCTCAATTTATAAAATGCCACATAATTGAGTGGTTTCTTAAAATCATGGGAAGTCAGAGTTTTTCTTAAGAGTTGGAGGGACAATGCCCAAAATGCCGAATTGAAAATATTTTGGGCTATACTCCATGGGATCATTTCTCAAATTTCACTGTGCTATACTCAGAAGTCCCGTGACCCTGAAAAGGCTGAGATATAGTCCTGGGTTGTGCTCCATAGACTCCTTTCTCAAATTTCAATGGGTTGTGGTCAGGAGTCCTCTAACCCCGAAAATGCCGAATTAAAATGTCTCGGGCTAAAGAGGGGCGGAATGGGCTAGATTTCTTCTCAATGAAAACTGCTGGATTCGAAACAAATACCTCATAGAGGGAGGGGAAAAACAATAATTATTTTTACTGATTGTTGGGGGGATAACCACGGGTAGGATCAAGCCGGGGTATAAAGAAAATATAAGCCGAGGTACGACGAGGTCAAAGCGAGAGCTAACTGATTTACCTAAAGGCTAGCCGAGTTACAGTCGACCCGGCCTAGGTGGTGTTCACCCAACGTCACCTCGGCCGACATAAAATGCATGTCGGCACCCTCAAGTTACTTGTTTGCAGGTACCACCAAGGCCGACTTAACCAGGTTGAAGCCGGGTTACGAGTTGGCTTACAAGAGAAGTGTAACACCCTCGAATCGCCCGTATGCAGATTTCAGCGGTTCCTACCAAACCCGCATAGAAACGATTCAAAGATGCCCACCAGACACTTGTGTGTAGGTGGAAAACGAAGTAATACCATTACACAATAGTTCACGATGGAACCCACATAATATATATATATAGAACAACGACCCAACGAGTCAAGAATACAGATATACAGTACAAAGATCCAAATCAACTTAAAAACGATACAACATCCGAGTATGGACAAGATGCAAATTGGGCTAAGAGCCCTGAAGAATAACCAATGGCATCTATAACCATGTCCAGGCTAAGCCGGAAGGGTAGCCTGCTAACGACATCGATCTCAAACCTGCTAAAACAAAAGGGGTGCTGGCAAAGGGCAAAAGAAAAAGGGAGCGGTCAGAACTGAGGCCAGTACACGACGAGTCTAGAATTTGGCGGCTCTCGCCTACATAGGTATGGTGGACTAAAGCGGCAGAGAAACACGCAATAAACAACCTATAGAGACTCGAGACATCTGTCGCCTATCAGAGAGAGGTAAGAAAGACCTATGCGGGACCAACCTGATACTAACACCAATCATACCCATCCTGGTATTTCTCTCTCGAGACCAAACGAGGAAGACAAACCGAGGCACTCACACAGTTGACAGTTTTATTCATTTTGTTATAGTTGCAGCATTTACTAGTTAGATATAGATAGCACGAGTAAGAAGTGGACAGTTTTAGTTAACCACTAGATCATGATGGCGCGCGAGGTTGCCGCGCCTGTCTATTTTACAATAGAATGGTTGTAATTACGTAGATAAATCGAGGTTATGAGTCAATTATTGAAACAGACAATGCCAATAAAGATGGTCAACAATCTAACAGAAATTCCATTTTTCCAAAGTAGCTAGATTAGCTGATTGTGTTATTATCTAACAAAAATACATTAGATGTCAAACCTAACAGGGCATTTGGATCTAAGCACCAAACAATCTGACCACAAAATGAATGAGGCATATATAAGAAGAGAATGATGTAGAATATCTTATATCCAATGAAAACGTTTGAGCGTGAGGATCGTTATTTGCTAGGATGTTATGCTTTCTAATTGAAGTAAAGTAACCTCTTGTTTTACAACATCGTATAACATTACAGTATAGAATTCTGTTATCAGAAATATATAGTTGAAGACATGGTTGTTATCTTTCTAGACACCGTAAACATTACAGATGCAACTCAATGTCATTGACATAAGACAAACACTACCTACTTTCACTATGTGTGCAATCAAGCTCTACTGATTGACATAAGAAATACTCCCTCCGTCCAGAAATAACTGACATAGGTTTGTCTAAATTCGAATATATCAATCATGTATAGACAAACTCAAGTCAGTTATTTCTGGACGGAGGAAGTAATATTAACTTTTAGTGCGGTACAGTGTAGGAACACCAAACCAGACTTGTTGATCCACTTCTCTGAATATTTTAGAGACCAAGTCATTCCAAACACCAAAACATGGAAAATGCAAGTGCCATGTCTCAAACAACTCACACCTGCAGTTAGATTATTTTTCGTCAGGTTCAAACCAAACCAAAGAGGAAGGAGGGTCAGGTCGTACCTGAACAGTAATATTGGATCGGCGATGAAGTCTCTCTTATTTTTGCCTCCAGTGGATAGGAATTGAACACTGGCACCATCACCGCCACAAGGGAATTGCAATTCCATGTCCGTGATGCCAATGTTATGGTCGCACTTTCCATCACATGAGATCCGAACGAAGGTGATCCTCTGTATGGTGTGGAGAATCTCTGTAGGGTTCATTATTCCTCTAAGAAAAAAAATAGGAACCTTGCAAGAGATAAAAATGCAAGGAAAGGAGCAACAACCCTGCATCAACTTTGCAGAATTGACGCTGTGAATTTTGGTGCCACGCGGAATTACAAAACTCACTGCCACCACATCCAATATGCTGCATATATTAATCCGTTGAATACATGGACGGTTAAAGAACATATGGACTGCATTAGCATTAACACTATTATAATATCATAATATGCATACATACGGTTTCATTTAGAACTCTCGAAGCATGATATGTAGTACTACTGAATGTCAGGGTTAGAACTTGAAAAATCTGATCATACCATGAAACTGATGCCTCCGAATGTTTCAACATAATACTTCTTAACGTAATGAGTAAATGCTTCTTACGCCAGAAAATAAAAACAGAAAACACCTAAGGACTAAACTTACAGCTACAATTTCAGTGTCTTCGATCTAGTAGATTGTAGAAGCTCTATCTTAATTATTGGAAAATTGCCATGTCAGGTCTTGTTACATCTAAATATGAAAGTGCAGAGGGCAATATTACTAAGGCATACTGATATATATGTGAGGTTTTGGCTGTAAATAAAAAATGGAAAGTTAAGTAATAATATAAGTAATAAATCAGTGTCGCCATGTTGAAAAAATGAGGAACAACATAGCATTTCTTGAGTTTCTAGCAGCGAGCGGAAGAAATGCAATTTATTGTGCTTTGTTTGTGCAAAGTAAGAATGCGCTTTATTGTGCTTCGATTTGTAAGAGGTTGAATAACACCGTCAATATATTGTTAGCACCAATCTTTTCACTCCATTTGTTGACTCCCAAAACCGCATCATAATACCTTTGACCCGTATGTAACAAAGAGTATGAATAAGCTTAAAATTCTACGGTATGTAAAATAGTTGATACTATTTAAGAGGACTTCCCTTAAAGTTGGAACCGCAGCAGACAGAGAGAGGAAACATGTCGTTGGACTCACTGCCTTCGTGCTAGAGTAGTCGTGGTCTCATCAGGAATTGCAGCTCTATGTTGGAGGCGAAACTGGAAAGGACGAGGGATCCTGTGGTGCTGATCTGCGTTACTGGGAGGGGGATGGAGCCATCGCTCGACGCCACTGTCGGCACCTGAGCGTATGATTAGATTCTACAACCGCCCGCTACAGGAGAGAGCGGAAGGAGGCGGGCGTCGCGGGTGGAGGCGCCCAGCGGCGGTGAAGTCGGAAGGGTGTATGCCCTTGCTCGTCTAATCACATGTCTCTTCTCCTCCCCTGCCGGCTACTGCATCGCGCCGCCTCCATTGCTCCCTCCTTTTTTGGTTTTTTTTCTCGATCTGAATCGTTTCGGTCGGTGATTGTTTTTCTTTTTGAGAGAAAGAAGATTCCCTCGGCGAGTAGGTCAACCATGTAGTTGGGCTTTAGTGGTTTTGGGCCCAATTTACCACAGCGAGCCATTTTGATCTCTGGAGTAGCGTGTGTACGGGATATTCGTCCTAGTGCGGGAACTGATGGAGATCTGGTGGCCTAAATTGTCTTGGACCCGCGATCTAACGGCTAAAATGGTCCAGGTTGTAAGAGAGCTCCCTCTTGTACCGGTTATAATATCCCTAATTGTGTTGTAGTGGTAATACTTACTAGTCAGATACAGTTAACATGTGGCTTATCAAATCCCGCAGTTGTTGGTACTTTTATTTACTCATTCCGTTATACTGAAATTGATTACTAGACATGTAAAAGTCAAATTTATAGCACTACTTTAGTTATGGTTGTCTATGATCGAGATACTGTGCTCCAAGTCGTCCATAACCGTGGACACGGCTTTCAGAAAAATTTACCCTACAGGTGTCCACAAATAGCAACCCACGCACGATCAACCTCGGAAAAACCAAATAAAACCAAACAAGGCATCACGACAAAGCATTCACAGGATTCAAAAATTATTTCAGGGGTCACCCTACTAAGATACCCGCTACGAAGTTGGTTGGCTCCGCGACGAATCCATGGTGTGACGACGGCTGTAAATGACTGGAACCCGAAAATATGACTGGGCTTGCCGATACAGTAGAAATGTGGCACGGGATTCCTAAACAGTACATGCGCTCCACGCGCAATCGTAAATAAAACAGTAAAACATGGCATAAGTACAAGTTAGTTATAAAGCCCCAAACTAGTCTGTATCCTCAAGAAATAAGAAATGAATCAAGCTCTGGCTAAGGGGATTCGTGGTCCCACATGCGGATAGTGCGATAGTCAAGGAACATGTATCAAGTACTCGGGGTCTACGGGACACAAGTGAGCAGCTAAAAATCAAATATTAGCTATTGCCTGCCGGTTCCTCTGCATTAGTTATATCTATTCCCAACATTATAATTGACAGGTTATATTAAAGCCACGATCATCTCTACCATTAAGCATGTGCCAACCCCCAACAACGGTGGAACATCGACGACACGAAGCAGCACCTGAGCAAGCAAGTACGACTCGCAAGACCGACTGTCTATCAAACAACAGGCAATAGTATGTATCCAAGGCAATATAGATGCTGCAAGGAATATAAATGGTGCACGAAAACTAAAGCATTACAACACGGATAGCAGTAGATCAACAGGAAGGAAGTAAAGACTATAAATACAAAATAGGTAGAAAGGGGGAGATTGCTCGTCTGGGAAACACTGTCGAAGATACATTATCCGAAGAACTGGCCGAGAATCGCATCAACTCAACGTCCTAATCCGTGAAGAAGCAAAGCACTAAAGAAAACACCGGATGCACTATTTAATACTACGGTAGAAGATCGGGCATGATGCATGTAGGATGTATGACATGGCAAAGATGCGATGCAACTAGGCAATATTAAGCAGAACCGGGGTCCCGATAATTAAATATATGGTTCATGTTATTTAGATATCCCGCAATTTAAATGTTATCTTAACAAGATAAAGCATGGCATCGGTTCGCTACAAAAATTTAAATGGAGCCAAGATAAGACTAGAATAGCCCGCATATAGTCTCTATTTTTAGTTATGAGATGAATCGATATAGTGCCCCCAAACCACAAAATATGTATGCGACATGAATAATTCAATATGCAACAAGTTTGTATCTCATTTATAAAAATAGGGGTTCAGAAAGGGGTCACACATCGGGGTTCGGCGATCTTGGGTTCCGAGGGTGTTCGGGTTTGGTCTCGGTGGGATCGGTCTTCCCATTCGGAAACAGGGCCTTAGCGTCCGTGAAGGAAAACATGAAGCCGATGTCGGAGTTTGGTCTTCAGGGTCCAAGAGGTCGGGGTCTTCGAGTCCATGGGTTATCGACGTGGTCGCTCTTTTCGCGACATGGATCCTTCGTGGTCGATTTCTTCTTATCCATGAGCGACGGCAACACGCTCGATGGAGCTTCTCGAGCAGCGTGTGGCAAACTTGGCTTGTGGCGAAACTCGGCGATGTTCGACCCTAGAGCGACATGACACACACACGAAAGGGGGTTCCTAAGCGGAACTTGATGCTGGCCGGGCATGCACCTTCTGTCACGAAATGGCACCGGAAGAGTTTAGCGACATACAACAAAACAAACACCGCAAGCTGCAGGTTGACTCCAGCACACATATGGAAACATAGCTGGATGCATAGCTTGGAGGCCGCGGGACGACGTGACGCCGGAGGTCCATGGCGACACCGGGCCAAGGTCGACGAGGCCTGGAGAGGGGCCGATGGCAACGTGGCCGGCGACATGGTGCGGAGGACGCTGTTGCTCGCGCAACGCGTGGAGAAAGGGATGGCTGGCGAGGTCGGGCCGAGGAGGAGCGTCCGGTGGCGGCCTAGAGCGCGGAGCTCGCTAGTGCAGGAGGAGGACGGTAGGAGGTCGCCGGGCCTGCTACGGCGACAGGAAGCTCGTGGGAACCGGAGGACGGTGGCAAGATGTTAGCGACCCATCTACTGGGCTGGCTAGTGGGCCACGCGTCTTGGGCCATGGCCTGATTAAGGGCTAGACGAGAAGCATATACATATCGGGAGGGAAACTACAAGACGACAGGGGGGATTAGAACGGAACAGGTAGCCGCTTCGGCGAAGGACTGGCTTGGCCTTGGGTTGCGTGCATGCTTGTTTCCTCTTCTTTCCAGATCCCAACCTTCCTCTCCAATGTTCCTCTGAATTTGATGCTTGTAGTCTAAATTAGATGTCAATTGAGCTGTAGTAGAACTGGACTCTTACAATTGGTATCAGAGCCAGTCAATTCCTCCCTGAAATTTCACAAAATCTTCAACAATCTTTTTCCCACCACCAAAAGCCATGGAGGAGAGCCCGTTCATGAAGGCGCTCCACGATTTCGCCATGGCAGACCCGGAGGACTGCGATCGGGAGTGGGATGCGTACCTCGTAGTGGTGAACAGGAAGGATACCTTGCTAGGTTCTCCTCCGACGAACTCTACCTCAACTCTACACCACCGTGCAGTAGTGATGACGGCGCCTACAATAACACGGTCGACCACACCTCTTCGCACCCCAAGCACCATCGCCTCCAGTGGCTGCTTCCGTGAGCCATCCCGAAGGTCGATGGCCACTCCTGCTGCATCTGCTACCGGCATCCTCCTCGAAATAGGCTTTCGTCCCGCTATATTAATATAGAAACCACAAGATACAATGAGTCACCACACGAACAGATGTTGGGGCAGCAGCAAACACATGCCCAAAAGGAAAGGAAAAAAAGAAACAAAGGAGACAAGGGCAGATCAACTAAGAGAAGGAGACCCCCAACCGCTGCGCCCTCCGAAGATGTTCCACCAAGCTCCTAGCACCAGATCATCAAGTACCAAGCAACACCTTTAACAAGGAAGCGACAAGGCTACTGCCCGGGCCAGCGTGCTGACCCTAGGGTTTCCCCCGGTACACAGAGGGAGGTGGATGAAGGGTAGCCACGACGCCCTCCAGGAAGGAATAGTGCCACCCGGAGGTGGCACCGCGTCGGTGTCGGGCTCCCCCACAAGGATTTCTCCCAAAAAAACCTATCCACGACCCCTGGATGATCTGTTGCTCACGGGCCCCACGAGGTCGAAGCCTCAACCACTGAAATCGCCGCCCACCAGCATGCGCCACCACGGTCAGGAAGCCGCCATCGCCGTGTCACCAAAGCCAACAACACGAGGCCAGATGGACGGGGTGAAAGATAGCCAGATTCGGGGTCGGCAGAACCACGACCGCGCGGGCGAGAACTACCTCCGCCGCCTTGGCGATAGTCGACCAGACGCAGCAACAAGTCACACCAATCCAGTCGGATCCGGCCAGGT
This sequence comes from Avena eriantha, assembly GCA_910589775.1. Taxonomy (NCBI): domain Eukaryota; kingdom Viridiplantae; phylum Streptophyta; class Magnoliopsida; order Poales; family Poaceae; genus Avena; species Avena eriantha. Next base: position 107,972,389 of record OU342746.1, on the reverse strand, counting down.
CCAAGACCCGTAAAGCCCCCGCCGAGGCACACCAACTCCAATAGGGACCGGCCGAGCCCAGATCGAGCACGTAAAGATCGCCGCCACGCTGCAACAAGCCGGTCGCCGTCGCCACCATCCCCACCATTGAGCTAACGTCACCACCATCACCTGGAGAAGGCACGGTCACGGGCAGGCCAGCCCGCCGGCAGCCCAGATGGGCCACGCAGGGCCAGATCTGGGCCAGCCAGATGGGTTTCGCAGGGCCCTAGATCTGGTCGGACCGGCCGCCGCCCCGCCATGGAACGCGCCTCCCCGCTGCTCACCGCGCCGCCCCGCAGTCTCCCGGCGCCGGTGTTCGCTTGCTTCTTGGCCGGAGCCACTCCACCAGCTCCCGAGGCACACCACCCGACCGGAGCAACCCCGCGCGCGCTCACGGGACGAGAGGGTAGAGGCAGAGGGTGCCGCTGCCGGCCCTGTCCGGGCCGCGCCCGGTGGCAGGTGCCGACAGCGGCGGAGGAAGAGGGGAGACGGGGGAAGTAGGCGGCGGCGGCGTTGGTTGTCCCTGCTCGCCCGCGCGGGGGCGAGACAGGGAGCGAAGCGTTTTTTAGCTTATTCCCTATCATCTCTCGCTACGGGCATCCTCACCAAGGACGATCTCTCTCTGGGAGCCAAGCGTATGTACGACTACCTCATTGGTGCCACCGACAACCTCGACGAGCCAGCTGTTGCGACCTTCTCCGTAGCATCGCCGTTGGACTCTACACCGACCTATGTCCGTCCTTACGGAGCTCGATGCCGTCCATGATGCAGTCGCCACCATCAACAATACCAAAACCTTGTAGCTCCGACGCCCACGACCAGTTCGACTGTCTGCACCAGCAATGACGACTCTGCAATGGTATGTGCCATCATCTCGGCCGCGACACCAATTTCGTCCACAACCACCGGCTATGCTACCCTCGAGCTTGCTGCACATGTGGTATGTGATGAGGCCCTACATGTCAATGCCACTGGCGTCGTTGCACTGCCGCCCACTAAGTGTTCAACAGGTTGCTCGGGCGGTGATTCTAGCATGTTGCTCCCTGCGTCTGTCGCTCCTGACGCCACACTATTCACAGTGCAATTCCAGACACCTTCATCGCCATTATCCCTCACCATCCCAACTGGCGTCATGGCCCTCGAGATGAAGGACAAACCTGCTAGCAGAAGAATATTGTGGCGGGAAGGACTTGTTCTGGACAAATCATCTATTCTCAAGAGACCTTGATTGTCCATCAGTTACCGAAGCCGATCTAAATTTGAAAATCAAGCAGCCAAGTCAGCAGTGGCGACCACCTGATGGAGCATATTACTGGGTATGCATGATTGGCCAGAGAACATAAAATTTATTCAATGCAATTCTAGTGGAAGTTGCATGCCTGCAATCTGTTGGATTTTGTAGTACCCAAGAACTTTTGACCAAGAGGAGAAGCTTACTACTATTTTTGCTATTGGCGCTCAAGCTAGAAGGTTGTGCTATGTAAACTTGATACCTTGGCCTTACTCTGTAATTGAGCTCTGTAGTTTTTGGCCATATATTCAGAAGGTTGGTGCCAATGGAAGGCTCTCATTTGACGAGAAGTTTTCTACTATTAGTGTGTTGTTTCTACCAAGGGACACAATTAAATTGCAACCTTGGCCACCACCTGCAAGTATACATGGATTTCTACCTGCACGTGAGGAAAATTCATGGTTTCAGTCTTGGCTAGAGTGGTTGCTGTTTGGTCAAGATTGTTCACTTAAAACTCTGTTTAGCTACCACTGCACGGAAATTTGCCTGAAGCTATTTACTACTGGAAAAATGCATCGTGTGCGCGGACGTAGTGATGTAGCCCGATCTTCGGTCGTTACTACATCATGGTCTCCAATTTATGCCAAGTCGTCATGGACTTCAAAGGTGAATCCGTTTCTCTATTGAGCCCACTTCCTACCCTCTTAAATGATATACTACTTCATATTCCGTCCCATATCCATGATAAGTTCATACCGACGAGTACGGAAGCAAGGAAGGAAGCCTGGAGCACCAAGCCCGACAAGACAGAGGCTTGGAAGAGAAGACGGAAGAAGCAGCAGCTGGAGCACCGGAGTCTCCGGCCACACCGGAGTCTCCGGCCTGAAGACACCGGAGTCTCCGGCCTCCGAAGTCTTCGGACCCATCTCCGGACCGACCCTCAGACCGAGCTCGAGGACAGCCAGATGGCCCCTCCGGAGACGACACCGGAGACAGAGCGGAGTCTCCCGCCCACACCGGAGTCTCCGGACCCCACACCGGAGTCTCCGGCCTGAGCATATGGGCCTGCGCGCCGCCAGCTGGGCCTTTGGCCCATGTACCCCTTAGTCCGCCCAGACTTTCCCCTTTTATTTCTAAAGTACCCTTGAACTAGTGGCTGGCCTATATATAGTGCCCCCACCCCCTTATGTAACCCTAGGCATAGATGATAGACTAAAGAAAACCCCCTTTGTGGAATCTCTAGTTTTGTCTCATCCCCTTCTACCAAAGGGGATCGACTATCGTCATCACCTCGTTGGAGTTTGCATCGTGCCTCCCTCGTTGTACAAGGCCTTGGCATCGGTGTCCCTTTGCCAAGACGTCAAGACCCTCTCCAAGGTGTTCTTCCCTCTCCGCGTGGGATCAAGGGAGCACGCTGACCGATCATTCCTTACGAGGATTCTATCGGACTGGTGGCCACCGGTGAGAGCAATCGGCCTTGTATCGTGTGTGTTTTGCGTATGTTCATCGTGTTCTTCGCGAGGTGTGCGTCCTCTACCTTCTCCCTTTCCCCTCGCTTTCTCATCGATTTGACCACAAGATCCGTGAAGATCCGGCCACCCACGGGGTTACCCCATAACATCTGGTATTAGCAACTTTTGGTTGCCACGGATTTCTCCTCGATTTGGTCTTTTTCCCCATAAATTCGAAAATTCCACCAAAAACAGCCCCAATTCGTGTTTTGAATAAATCTGTGATTTGAGTGCGTTTTGGTAGGTTTTGATCCATGGATTACTTGCTAAACTTGTTGATCTACCTTCCCCTACATTTTCATGGCCTAATTCCTTGATTTCCCCCACCAATTTGGTGTTCTGGTTCGAGTTTTTCCGCCAAAATCGCGTCCTGGACGAGTTCTGCACGTCCTGGAACCTCCGGAGCGGAGATTCCGGCCCCCAGACCGGAGTTTCTGGCAAATTCTCCACCCCCCACTGCTGACAGCAAATCTGTTTTACTGTTTTGAGCATAACTTTTGCATACGGACTCGGATTTTGGTGTTCTTTAGCTCGTTTTGAAGAGGATAAAGAGCTCTACATCATCATCTCTGTGGTTCATACTATCTACTCCGTACAAATTCCGTGAGCAAGGCGGAATCCACCAATAAAGGGTGAACATCGGCGAAGAAAGGTATAAACATTCCGCGACTTCTCCTCACTTGCTTTCCTTTGTGAGATACACTATATTTGCGTTCAACAAACACCTATTGAGACTAGTTCCTCCTATGATTGCTTAGGCTATGCACATTTGAAACATTGTAGAATTCCGAGCAAAAGTTGTGAGCGCGCTATCTCATATAGTTATCGTGTATAGTTGTTGGCACAAGGAAGAGGCAAGTAAAAAAGAAAAGAAAAGAAAAAAGAAAAATAGAAAGAAAGAAACAAGTGCCTCATAGAATAGGAAGCGCAAGCTCGATGAACATCAAATAGGTGGTACTTATTGTGCATATCTTGTAGCCCACCAATTTAATGCAATCGAACTAGCGTCTCTCCTTGCACTTGTGCGACACGAGCTTATTGTCTTCACTAGGTAATCATTTGTTTCTTGGCTCACTTTATCCGTCGCACAAGTCCCATTTTGTCCCACTGTGTGTGTTTCCTTGTACATATTTCCTTATTGTGGATCGACTTGTTTTGCTTTGTGATCATCGTGGTTCTTTACTTCCCATTACAACATCTTGATTTCGGATTGTTCTTGGACACGCCACTTTCCATATCTATCCACCATAAGCTTTGAGTGTGTGTGTGTGTTTTAGTGGTTAGTTGGTTTTGGTGTTCTGCGTGAACTTCACTTTGCTTGGTTTTGATTGCTCTCAAGTGTTGCCACTTGCATGATACTATCTTCCAAGGTAAAGTAAGGTTTGACGTTGCATCCCTAACCCCCTACCACTTCCATATACACCACTTGGTCTTGTGAAGCATGTCTAGGAACTCCGGATCCAAGGATGATATCTATGAAGAATCCACGATGAGCCACCATGCCTACGCCTCCACAAGCATGGATGGCATGATGGAGCACTACACCGACAATGGCTCCACATGCTTGGGTGATATGGAGTTCTACAACAACAATAACTCTCCAAGCATGGACGACTTCAAGAACGACAACGACAAGCTCCTCAAGTCGCGTCGACCAAGACGGAGCCTCCACCTCGAGAGCACCAAGGTCCACCATCAAATGGACAACTTCAAGCGCGACATGGACAACGACTTCGCCAAAACCATGAGCATGATGGCCAAGACTAATGATGCTTTGCGCTCATTACAACGCCTCACCAAGAAGAGTGCCAATGATAAGAAGCATCGTCGCGAGCATCATGTGGATGACGAAGTGCGCCATCTACATCAACCTTTGGCAAGGCACGCCAATGACCTCCGTTGACACCATCATAAGGAACCTTCAACTACTTCTGCCACCACCAAAATGGCATCAAGAGCAAGTTCTCCTCCACGCCATCAAGCTTCAACGCCCAAACTTGACGTCCCATATGACGCATGCAACTTCATGGATGAGGAAGACGAAGACCTCTACTTCGCCAAGTTGGATGAGTACATCACGAGGACTACACAAGCCAAGGTGCAAGATGTCGACAACAAGGTCGAGAATGGTGAGCATGGGACTTTACCTTCACCAAAGGAGGCGCATGGAGTTGAGAGAACCGAGCCTATCCCCATATGCTTGAGTGATGATGTGGTACCAATCCCATGTGAGTATGAGAGCCACTTAGCCCACTTGAGTGATAACAAGAGTGAGATGAGTGACTCCACCATACGTGAGATTGAGTGCTTCCACTTGGAGGGCATGAGTGATACACCTAGTGAGTTGAGAGTGGTAGTTGATAGGTCATGTGAGACCACTTTGATTTCTAACGACTTACCCTCTACCTCTAGTGTGTTTTCTCATGATGTGCTAGGTTCCATGGACCAAGAAGCGCCAAGCTTGGAGATGATGATGCCTCCAACCAAGAAGATGTACATGGTGGATGAAGATGATGCCATCCCCATACATGATGAAGAAGTCGCCCACATGGAGGCCAATTCTACCACAACACCCACTTCATATGAGAGGTATGAACAAGTTAAGAATACCGGTGTTGATGATGCCATGATCCCACTAGTGGACATGATGACTTGTGATGATTGGCATGCTATGGATGATGTTTGTGATATCACATATGCTTCATTGATATTTCCATGTGATACTTTTCCTTTGCATAATGTTGAGCATGTGAAATTATTTGATTGTGATGATGTTGCCATAGACATGCCATGCTCTAAACATTATGTTGATGATATCATTGCTTGCACTTTGTTGAACAATTGCTCTTTCCAATGTTTTACATGCAATGATGTTACCAATGGTAACCCTCGAACCATGCTTTGTCATGAATGTTTTACAATCTCTCCCGCTGCTTGCAATAAGTTGAATAATTGCTCTTTCACTTGTTTAGCTTGCAACAATAATTTTCATATGGTTTCTATTGAGATGCCCCCCATAGCTTTCTCAAATTTTGGAGATTTTGATGATTGCCATGATAAGCATGTTCCCCACTGGCATACTCACCATGCATCTATTGCATACTTGATTGACACTCATGGTGATGTGCACAAGAAGAGATACGCCATGATGGATGATCTATTTCTCTACGATGCACACATGTTCTTCCTTTTATCTATGATGTGTGTAGGTACCCGCACAAGAATGTCAACCTCGGTTGAGAACGAGTTGACAAAAGAGCTCTAGAGAGCATCCCCCAAGTGAGTTCAAGATCGAACCCAGCTCTGATACCTTTTGCATGCTTTGCATCTTTCATGTTGACAAATTGCTCTTTCCTATGGTTTGCTTGCAAGCATGTTAATGGTATTCTTTCACCTTGTGACAATCATGTTTCGTTGCTTTTGGATATTGATGCTTTGTTTGTTGCCACAAATTTTTTGAACACTTTCTCTTTTCGATGTTGTGTGCAACCATAATGCCATTTTGAGCATGTATTGTCATGAGAGCTTCCAAGTCTCTCGTATTGTTGTTGCAACAAACATAAAGACCACCTGCTCTTTCCTTTGGTTTGTTTGCAAACATGTTGTTTTTGCTTCCGCTTGCGATACCCATATCCCATGATATTGGTTCTTGATGATTTGTGTGTGACATCCAACATATTGAACAATTTCTCTTTCCTATGGTTGATTTGCACAGATAATGATGTTGTTTTGGATATTCTTTCTCATGTGTTTTTGCTGAATTCTCCTATCCTTGCATCAAAGATGTTGATCTATATCTTAGTCAATTGCTTTGAGTGCCACACTAAGACGCTTTATGGAGTTTTTGAGTTCCCACATATGGATGATGTTCAAACAATTTCCATGTACTTTGACCTTGCATATGCATTCCGTTTGCTATACTTGAGTTGTGCTAATAGTGTTGTGATCAAGAATGGACATGCCACAAATGACATGCTCCTCTATCACACACAAACATATTTTGCTTGGTCTTTGTTGTGTGAAGGTACAATTGCTTACGCGTCAACCTCTATGGACAAAGATTTGACAATATGAACCGAAGAGAGTTACCTATGGCTGCCCTTCAACGAGCCATCTCTACACCCTAAGGTGACTTCCTTCTACTTGAGGAATCATGCTATAATCTTCATGAATTGGCTACACTTTGAGTGTTGCTTCGTTTTTGTTGTGAGCTTTGTAGGCTTCATGGAAGGCGAAGGAACATTGAAGTGTTGTCAAGTAAATCTTTTCGAGGACGACTATATGGTGAACCCTAGGATCAAGAAGGTCTCTCGACATCTTCTACTTTGTGATGAGCGTGTAGAGTCTAGGACGACTCTTTGTGAAGGGAGGGGAGATGATGTAACCCGTGTTGGGATCGCAGCATAGAAAACAAAAAATTTCCTACGATGGGAACTATACGCCAATTGGGTTCGCAGCATAGAAAACAAAAAATTTCCTACGATGGGAACTATACGCCAAGATCTATCTACTAGATACAAGAAACGGGTGGATATACATCCATAGAGAACTTACCCTCGAAGACAACAAAGCTTTGTTAACGAGTTGGAACTCGTGGATGATGTAGTCGTACACTTGCCGATCTCAAGATCGTGATGAAGTCCAATAGGTCTGGCTCCAGCACGTCCATCAGATCCAGCTCTAGCATGTCCAGCACCACCAAGTCCAGCACCGCAAAGCAGCGGTGCATCCGTGATTGCACACACGTCCGGTACCCCGACAACCTCCATCCCTCGCTCCAGCAAAGCAGCAGAAGCAGCAACTCCTTTCTAGATAAAGCCACTGAGAACATGTATCTCGCTAATCCGAGACCATGGGGGAATAATACTAGAGGGGGAGAGAGATCCTTCACGAGGAGGTGTGAGTGTGAAAGTGTGAGAGGAGGGCCTTTTATAGGAGGAGGGGGAGTGCCCCTCCCCATGGCCGGCGCCCTAAGGGGTGACCCTTCACCTCCTCATTCATGTGGTGGTAACTCCCTCCACATAAATTTTCCCCTTCACATTCTGTTTTAAAGTCTCCACTTTAAATGCATTAAATTTCTCCAAATTTAATGCTCTCTCATTTAATAAAACTCTTTTATTAATTTTATTCAGAATTTTGTTAATTACTTTAATTAACAAACATTCACATAAAACCCCCTGCAATATTTCAATATTACATGTAGAACCAATTTCAGCAATTTCACCCGAAACAGTTTCGGTGTCTATTGAAGTAATTCCAGCACTTTCTTAAATCTTTATCTGAAAAATATTTGCTCCAAATGGTGTAGGTATCCCTTAAGTGTGTCACCCTACGGTTTGCGAATAATGCAGACATGATCGAGACCCCTCTCAGATCAATAATCAGAAGCGGGACCTGGAGATCCATACTAACTCCTACACATTCAACGATGACTTCTATGATCGTGAGAACCTTTAACGCTAGTAACTAAATCCCTTTGTCTCGCGATATATTACATGTACGAGATTCGATCATCGGCATCCAAATACCTAGTTTGATCTCGTTACCGACATAAACTCTTTTCTCATTCCCGTGATATAACATTCTAGTGATCACATCACTTGCTTGCAAGCTATTTCAATATGATATCATCGACAGGGCCCAGAGTATATCTATCCGTCATCAGGATGGACAAATCCCACTCTTGATCCATGAGCCTCAACATAACACCTTCGTAGCACTGAACCCACCTTTATAGTCACCCTGTTACGGTGTGACGTTTGGTGTTATCAAGATACTCATCCGGTGTTAGCAATTAACATGATCTCATGGTCTAAGTACTAAGATTACTTCGTATGATGTTATAGCAATATAAACATAATGACTTCGATCATAATGCTATACTTCGGATGAATGTTCATCACATCATTCCACCAATGTTGTGACCTCGTTATTAACAACATCCAATGTCCATGATCAGGAAACCTTGATCATCTTGTTAATCAACGAGCTAGTTTATATGAGAGGCATTACTAGGAACTTTGTATTTTGTTTATTAAACACACATGTATTAAAGTTTCCAATTAATACAATTATAGCATGCAAAATAAACATTTATCATAAACATGGAATAAGATAATAACCACTTTATTATTGCCTCTCGGGCATATTCCCTTCAGCCCGACCTTCGGTTGTTACCACATCATGGTCTCCAACTTATGCCAAGTCCTCATGGACTCCAAAGGTGAATCCGTTCCTCTATGCGAGCCCACTTCCTACCCTCTTGAATGATATACTACTTCATATTCCGTCCCATATCCATGATAGGTTCATACCGACGAGTACAGAGGAAAGGGAGGAAGCCTGGAGCACCAAGCCTAACAAAATAGAGGCTTGGAAGAGAAGACGGGAAGTAGCAGCAGCTGGAGCACCAGAGTCTACGGCCTGCACACACCGGAGTCTCCGGCCTGAAGACACCGGAGTCTCCGACTTGCAGACCCCGGAGTCTCCGGACCCATCTCCAGACCGACCCTCACATCGAGCTCGAGGATAGCTAGAAGGCCCCTCCGAAGACGACACCAGAGACATACCGGAGTCTTCAGCCCACACCGGAGTCTCCGGACCCCACACCGGAGTCTCCAGCCTGAGTGTATGGGCCTGCATGCCGCCAGCTGGGCCTTTGGCCCATGTACCCCTTAGCCCGCCCAGACTTTCCCCTTTTATTCCTAAAGTACCCTTGAACTAGTGGCTGGCCTATATATAGTGCCCCACCCCCTTATGTAACCCTAGGCATAGATGATAGACTAAAGAAAACCCCCTTTGTGGAATCTCTAGTTTTTCCTCACTCCTTCTACCAAAGGGGATCGACTATCATCACCACCTCATTGGAGTTTGCATCGCGCCTCCCTCGTTGTACAAGGCCTTGGCATCGGTGTCCCTTTGCCAAGACATCAAGACCCACTCTAAGGTGTTCTTCCCTCTCTGCATGGGATCGAGGGAGCATGTTGACCGATCTTTCCTTGCAAGGATTCTATCGGAAGGGTGGACACCGGTGAGAGCAATCAGCCTTTTATCGTGTGTGTTTTGCGTGTGTTCATTATGTTCTTCGCGAGGTGTGTGTCCGCATCTGCTACCTTCTCCCTTTCCCCTCGCTTTCCCATCAATTTGACCACGAGATCTGTGAAGATTGGGCCACCCACGGGGTTACCCCATAACACGTAGCTCATGCGCACCCATTGATGTTGGCATGGTACCGGGTTGTTTGCAACTTGAGCAGCTCACAATGGCCAAGTTTGTTGGTCTGATGTGCATGTTGGTTCATACTGCTACTCTGCATCAACATTCTTCAAGTGGGATCTTATACATTGCAAATGTATCTATAATTTTTGATGCTCCATGCTTGGTTTTATCCACTTTCTTGTGTTTTGTCCACACTTTGGAGTAATTTTCATATGATTTCTTGGACTAACCTATTAACAAGAGCCACAGTGCCAGTTGCCTGTTTTCTGCTGTTTTTGGTTCTAGGAAAGTCAGAAAATGAATATTCTCGGAATTGGACGGGACAAAAGACAAAGTGCCTATTTTTCTGGAAGACTCAAAGAGCCAGAATATGAGACGGAGGAGGGCCAGGGGCTGGCCACACCACCCCCAGGCGCGGGCTGGGCCTGGCCGCGCTAGGGCATGGTGTGGCCCCCTAGACACCCCCTCGGCCTCTCTCTTTGCCTATAAGGAGCCTCCTGACCTAAAAACTCCGGGGGGTTCAACGTTTTTCTAGAAGAAGTTCCGCATCGCCGCCACCACCGAAGGGGAGATTCGGGGGACAGAAAGTCTCTATTCCGGCATCCTGCCGGGACGGGGAAGTGCCCCTGGAGCCATCTCCATCGATCTCCACCATCATCTCCATCGACCATCCATGTTTCCCCCATCTATGAGTGAGTAATCCCCTGATGTAGGCTATGGGGATGGTAGGGATTGGATGAGATCGTTCATGTAATGGCATAAGATTGTTAGGGCATGGTGCCTAGTATCTTTTATTAGTGCTTTATGACTTTGTTGCGACTTGTTGTGCTTAATGCTTGTCACTAGGGCCCGAGTGCCATGATTTCAGATATGAACATGTTATTGATTCATTATGATAGTATTGTTTTTGGTCTTATCTGCAAGTTGTATACACATGTTGTTGTCTAGAACCTATGGCCCCGAAGTGACAGAAATCGGGATAACCGGAAGGGAATGGCTTTGATGTGAGGATCACATGTGTTCACGGAGTGTTAATGCTTTTCTCCGGTGCTCTATTAAAAGGAGCGCCTTAATTGCCAGTAGTTCCCTAGAGGCCCCGCTGCAAATGGGCTAGTAGGACAAAAGATGTTGTGCAAGTTCTGATTGCGAGCACATATGACTATATATGGAACACATGCCTAGGATTGTCTAGTACTTGGATGCTTTATCTTACTTATCTGCAATTGCCCTATGTTCTGATTGCTATGTGGATTGTCTTGTCCATGCAACGCCCGTCTATCCATCCCTATGCCTACCGCACTCGAATCCCACTGTTTACTGCTTTTGTTACTACTGTCTTTACTTTACTACTGCTACTACTTTACTATTCCTACTACAAAACTGTTGCTACTGATAAACTACTGTGAGCAAGATTGTTTCCAGGTGCAGCTGAATTGACAACTCAGTTGTTAAGGCTTATAAGTATTCTTTGGCTCCCCTTGTGTCGAATCAATAAATTGGGTTTCACTTCCCTCGAAAATACTGCGATACACCCCATATACTTGTGGGTCATCAACTCATTCTTCTCAGCACAGCTGCAACAAATCTTGATATGGTACCACACCTGCATTGCAGCTTGGCATCAAGGCATTTGGTTGTAGTTTTTCCTCCAAAACTTCAAGAAGGACAACCAAGTGCATCTATTGATATGCTTCAAGCTCCTAAACTGTATTCTACAAGATTGAGTTCATGGCATGGTGCAATGCTAGTTGCGAACCGACGGATGCTAATGAGATGCAACCATTCAGTTTGGAGTTCTTTTGTAGTGGAGATGGGACTTGATGGTTACAATAGCTCGCACCTCACTAGTCATTTTATTCAGAGAGCTTGTAAGGTCATGCAATGGAAAGTTCCACGGTTATTCAGTTGTCCAATATTTGAAGATTGGTTTCTGTTTTTTCCAACTCGAAAGGTGTTCATCTCTAGCTTTGAGAAAATACTATGGGAATTTGCAGGATTACTTGACTTGGCATTAGTTGAATGGGAACCATGGGCATCTAGTGTCTACTCTTGGGAAATTTGTCATAGTGTTTTAGCTGGTGGACCTGATGCATCTGTATTCCTGAGCAGCATAAGTTCACATGATGAGTTCCACTCCAACAGTATGATTGGGAAGGTGCATGACTTATTGGAGATGACTGAACTTAAACCTTGGCCTTCCTAGGAGTTCTTTCCCTACATTTTTGTGGTGGCTAGTCGTTTGTGTGATGCTCTCCATATTCTGACCAGCTCAGTTCTAATTATGACAGGCATCTATTCCAAATCCAGTCACTACTCTAAGGTACAAATATTGGATACATTTTTCATAATGTTCAGTGCATCAATATGGCTACGTATGCAACCAATTGGTGGTCATTGGAAATCCTATGTTGCATGCTTACTTAGCTGGGATCTATCTCATCCCATTGACAGTGAGATATCGATCATGAACATCTCTGGTATGTTCAGTCATGAAGTGCAATATTTGGTAGCTGGAAATTATTTTGAAGTGACAATGCTATTGCCGAGCAAAGCCGAGGTTGGAACAATTCTGGATTTTCTTGTTGGTTCCTTCTTTATTATTTATTCAAAGTGAGTCTCTTCCATTCGGTTCATTAGCTTTAGGAAAAATAGAAGCTGCGGAAATGCTCGCTTCTAAAAGGCTTAAAGGCTCTGATCAAGGCAATGAACATTTTTAACTTGGAAACTAATAAGAAAGGAATTCAAATCATAGTTCAATACAGACTTTTTCTCTTTTCAGAAGGGTGAAACTTTCCTTCCAATACTTGTGCGCTCTACCCATCTCTACTGAACAAACCCACTACACATCGCTGGCAAAACCTACATCGAGTGGCAATCGCTCGTTAGAATCTTGGTATCTCTATATTCCTCCTACCAGTTTTATACCGTGTGGGGCTAAGCTGTTGGCTGAAATTGCAAGATCAAAGGATGGTATCTTGACATATACTGAATTGGTAGTCATCTCATGGGATCTGGGTGGTCGAAACCATGTTCTTGATGAAGTCACTAGAATCATCTGGCATAGTAGTCAGCTGCCGTTGTTGCACCTTACATGTGACCCTGGCGGATACACACAACATTGGCTTGAGGGCAAGCCAAATCTTAATGTGTGGGGATTGTTAGCGACCCATCTACTAGGCTAGCTGGTGGGCCACGCGTCTTGGGCCATGGCCTGCTTAAGAGCTGGATGAGAAGCATATACATATCGGGAGGGCAACTACAGGACGACGGCGGGGGGAACGAAACGGAATCGGCGGCCGCTTCAGCGGAGGACTGGCTTGGCCATGGGTTGCGTGCGTGCTGTTTCCTTCTTCTTATTTCCAGATCCCAACCTTCCTCTCTAATGTTCCTCTGAATTCGATGCTTGTAATCTAAATTAGATGTCAATTGAGCTGTAGTAGAACTGGACTCTTACACAGGATGCAGAGGGAGCCCAAGCGGCCGGGTTGGTGGCGAGCTTGACTGAGCTCTAGCAGCGAGGAAGGACCGCATGGCGATGACATGACTGGGAAGAGGAGGGCACCGCAAACGCGGGGCCGGGCGCGGAGCTTGGCGGCGGATCGAGTGGGGCGACGGTGGACGAGGCATGCCACGGCGACATCCCTGGCGTGGCCTGTGAATGAGGAGGAGAGCAGGGCCTGCGCTTCCACGGCCGGAGTCGTGGGGCGGCAGAGGTCTGGTCGAGAGAGAGTGAGCGCGATAGGGAGAGAGCAAGGCAAGCGGGGAGGAGATCGAGCGAGGCTCGTCTCGCTCCTGGCAGCGAAAAAAGAGGAAGGAGAGGAAATCACGAGGAGGGAGAGGATGTGGCATGCGGGGGAAGAGTGGTGGGCCAGGGTGGTACGACGGGATGAGGTGGAGCAGCGTACGCGGAAGGGACGCGTCGCGATGGGGTAGTGGGGCCAGGCGGGCGTGGTCGTGTTGAGATGGGGTCAGGCCGGGGATCGAGTTGGGCTAGGATGTAGACGCGGCAGGGTGCAGGAGTAGGGTGGTTGGGTCGCGGTGATGTGTGGTGGTGGGGTGGACCTGGTGGGTGGCGGCGGTGTAGGGAATAGGTGGGGTGTTGGTCTAGGGTTTGGTTGGTCCAGCCGGCTGGGCCTGTTGGGCCTGGTCGGTTTAGGGATACGGTTTAGGTTTAGGTCTAACCGGGTAGTAGGTGGTCTGGTCGATTGAACCTCTGGTCCGACTGTAACGATATCCAGAACACAAGGGTTTGGATTTGAAATAAAAACGGGGGATATTCAGAAAACAAAGATAGGCTTTTCGAAAATAGTTTTAGAAAAAATATGCATGATGCCGTGGCGATGCTCAAATGCAATATGGCATGATGACATGAGCATGCGGTCATGATGATGCACAAAATAGAAACACCAAGAGATTTTCTAGTAGTGGTTTTCCTAGGGTGCTACAAGAAGTAAGGTATCTTCCATAGTCAGTGCTTTTCTCTCTCCACTATAGAGTGAGCGCAGAAGACAGAGAGAAGGACCAGCGAGTACGGGCCGACAAAGGTGACGCCGCAGCTGGTCGGGTGACATAGTGCCGCAAAGGCTTACGCCATGAGCTCTGAGCGACTTACGAAGGGAAAAGGAGAGCACCGTTTTGCCACTTTGGGAGGAGCATATTCCTAGAATATGCCCTCCACGTAAGCCCTAAGTGTAACCTGGCCACCCCTTTATAAGGTACTCTAGGACCTCTAGAGGAGGGGGTCGATCATTTTACTAACGGAAGAACCCTAGAGAGAGGCGTGGGTAGTAGAGAAGCTCATCTTCCTCCTCCCCACGAATAGCTCAATGAGCATCTGTAAACACCATAGATCTTGAGAATACATACATCTCTGTGTGGAATCACCACACTATCCCTCCCTAGATACCTCTAGCACACTTTGGCCCCATCTTTAGCCTATCCATGGCATCTGCCGTGACACCACCACGACAGTTGGTGCCCACCATGGGGCCAGAAGCGATGCTAGATGGAGTGAAGATCCATACGGGAAGCTTGATTGTCACCGGCGAGCGAATCGTCTCTGAGCTCCTTTAGCACTTTGGAGCGCTGGACTATGTCAGTGACAATGCCCACAACTTCGGCAACCGCCCTCCTCCGCCCAACGGCCTCTTCATCAGCCTCAGCGCCCATAAGATCTACGTTGGCATGGACGAGTCCTTTGTTCACCCGCTGCACATCATAGAAGGAGGCAAACCACCTCTCAGCGTGGCTCACGGCCCACATATCACTCGCCCCGCTAGTTGCGTTGAGGTAATGATGATCGCACCCAATGCAGGAGCAAGCAAGGACCCGGAGGCAACACCGAAGGTACCTAGGAAAAGAGGTCCTCCACTAGAGAGGCTCGAGAATGTGCTGCAGCAGGAAATAGAGAGCTTAGCTACTCCCATAGCACCTATCGTAGATACGGCTCAAGCATAGGCCGAGCTAGAGGAGACCTGGCTGAAAATGTTAGCAGGGACAAAGAAAGTAGTAGAGTTGCAGAAATCATTGAACATCACACTGCGTGAGTATGCAAAAGCAAACCAGATTAGTCCCACTCGTATGGATGGTGTGAAGATTAGGGGTAGAAACCTCATCACTGAGATAGACAAAGAATATATACCTAAGTCAGGGTATTCGGCTACCCTAGTGATAGCAGGGCTGGTGAGGTATAGCACCCCGACAAAGAATCTTAGGGCTGTGGATGCGGCAGCATCCGAGTTAGAGGGCCTGACCGGCGAAGCCCGGGAGAGGCAACATGAAAGAGTTAATCACCTCTTAAGGGGTGCTAATAAGAAGAATGAGGAGTTACTCAAGGCAAACCCGGCGGGAGCAAGAGGTTCCCGTGTCGTTCATTCGGCAGGAGGCGCTCCGGCAAAATCTGCTGGGGCAGCATCATCCCATCACACGGGCCCAAGAAGGGAAGAGGTAGTGACCTCGGCAAGAAATAATAAGCAGATGGTGCCATATGACCCGGCAAGGGTAGGGAAAGGAAAAGCAGTACAAGGTGATGATGATCATCACAGTGCCAGCTGATGAGTGCATATTTGCACCATGTTCTACACTATTATTTTGCATTGTAGATGTAGGATCTTGGTATTTTACGGCGCTCACACGCACATTTTATGTATGTTTTCACCAGGATCAGGACATATGATGGATCTAATGGACACAATTCTTGGAGCAGTTGTACTGAGGAGAAAAGGAGTCAAAACAACATAAATCGCTTATTTGGGAAATATTAATAATACTAGAAGTAAACCCGAAGCGAACAAAGGAAACAGACGGTTCAACGACCAACTATACAACCTGAATAAATTTTCCGCCCGTATAGTTGGCGCTGCCACCGCCTCCTCAAATAGTTTCACCCCGTGCAACTGGATCGGAGAGACGACATATAGAACACCCAGAAATCGCTGAAACCTCACCTCCGGAAGGCATTTGGAGGCGGAACTCATCCACCAACGATCCATCTTCGCCCTGCGCAGATCCAGGAGGCTAAGGCATCGATCTTCATCATCCACTGCTGCACCACCACCATCTCCATCCATCCCATCTACATCGTGTCTAAATCTTGTTGTAATTTCCGTACTCGTTGTGGATTTATACAAGTACTATTCATCTATGATAGATTCCATTGTTATTGTCATGATGTTGATTGCCTTCATGTTTGAGTAGATCATTAGTTCTTGGGGAGATGGAGAAACCCTAGTATGATATTGAAATACGATAAAGTTTATTATGATATTCATCGTTGTGACCATGTGTTAGATTGTCTTCATCTTGATGTTGAGAGAAGTTGACCTCTCAATATTTGCCTCTCATGAGGACTTGATGGAGGGAACTACTTGTTGGTAGACGGAGGTGTGCTAGCACTTACAGTAACTAGAAAGTTGTTGGCACTCCTTAAGTATCAACTTGGGAAACCGAGGAAACTCACGGAACACTATCCATACCATGGGATACATCCTACAGGGTTACGTCCATTAATAGCACAGTAATTCGATTGATGTCGATTGTTGACTGCTGTGGTTATGAGGATTTCTATTGTAATATTTATTTTAAGAACTTTATTTGTTGTAATATTTATCTTATCACTTAGAACTTTATTTATTGTAATATTTCTATTGTAATATTTATTTATCTTGTCACTTAGAACTTTATTTAGCATTTCTATTGTAATATTTATTTTAAGAGTTATTAGACTTCAGACTCCTGCTCCCTATGGGATCGACATCTTTATTTCGAAACTAGCTACAAACGATCTGTGCACTTGTAGTCATCGAGCTATTTTCTGGCGCCGTTGTCGGGGAGCTAAGCGCTATAGATCTTTTAGTTTTTCTTATTTATTTTTGTCTTCCTAAGTCTTGTTTTGAGTTACATGTTTCCACCAACATGATGGAGTTTGAGCATATGACTAGTGCTAACCTACTCAACCACTTGGGAAGCCCTATGATATTTATAAAAGAGACAACTCCAATGATAAGACAAGGGGGTTTGAAATAAATCCTCTACTACTCATTATTCTACACAAGAAGCAATTTACTAGAGATGAAGAAGATCCTGATCCATATGAGCATATTGCATGTTTCAAAGCTATATGTGGCACTTTTCAATTGACAGGATATAATGCTGATGAGTTAAGGGTTAAACTTTTTAATCAAACTTTCACTAGTACAACTCTCTCATGGTATAGATCTCTACCCCCTGAAGCCACTACTACTTGGGATAATCTAGCCTATGAATTTTTAGCAAAATATTATCCATTATCAAAATCTTTTAGAATCAGGCTTCTATAATGACTTTGAGGAACCGTTCTAATGAAGGACTAGTAAGAGATTACATCAGATTTAAAGATTTACTACGTCTATGTCCTCATCATGATTTGCATAAATGGTATTTATTGCATATCTTTTATGGCGGTTTAATTGAATCTAATAAAATTGAACTAGACTCTTTCGTGGAAGGAGCCTTTACAATCTTCCTATAACTAAAGATTGGGCTTTACTTAATAGAATTCACGATCATAGAGTTTCATGGAATTTTGGTCTAGGAAGTGAAGGAGGCGTAGAAATAGAATATGATTGTATTCATGACTATAATAAAAAGGGCCATGTTAAAGAATTATCTAAAGAACTTTATTTGGATTCAGATGTTGTGTTGCAAGTTGTTAAAGCTTTTATAAAACATATCAAAGCTCTGAAGGAGGGTGTGGTCCAATATGATCCACCACCCGAACCTGAGAAGAAAAGAGAAGTTAAAGCAACACTGGCCTCCCTAGAACCAATACATGAGATGCCTATCGCTAACACTACACAAAAGCATATTCTTGAATATGAATAGGTCAGAGCAGTACATGAGAAGAAGGAAGAAGAAAGTATACCAAAAGTCGTGGAACATATGGAAGTTACCAAAGATGAAGAGGTAACCAAGGAAGCAATTATGGCTATGTACGCACATTGTAACATAGTTGAACTTGATGAAGAGACTTCCGTATTGCTTGAAGGTAAAAGAAAGGTAAAAGATGTGGGCAAGCCTATTCTTCCCTGCATATTTAAAGAAACCTTGCATTATGGTTTATGCAATCTTGGCACCAAAGTTAATGTTATATCTTATGATTTCTATTTAGAAATAAAAGAAGAAGTAGAACCGGCTACAATTGAAAATACTGATATGACAATTATGTTAGCCAATAAAAATCTCAGAATTCCAATGGGAGTAGTTGAAGATGCAACTGTCACAATTGGCAACACAAACTTTCCTATCGATTTTGTAGTTGTTGATATGCCAGCTGACACTCCTTTTCCAATTATATTTGGAAGAAACTTTTTGAGTGATATAGGTGCCTATGTTGATTTCAAAAAGGAGATTGTGTCTCTTAAGTTTGGGGGAGCGGAAAAGGAGTTCCACTTTTCCAAATTTAAAAACAGACCTCCACAAATACAAGAAGAAGAGGAAGAGAAAACTATTGAGGAAATGTCAGCTCTTTTCTTTAGTAATCGAAAAGAAGTAATAAATGAAGACTCAAATTATGAAGAAATAGTTATGAATGACAAGTCCCTAGAAGAACTAGAAGATGAATTGGATTCACTTCCCATTATGGGACCTCAGCTGATGAGGCTTTTGAAGAGCCAAAAAAGAGAGGGGACGAGGAATTACCACCCCCAGAGTTGAAGACTCTACCAGATAATCTTAAATATAGGTTTTTAGATGATACAAATAAATTTCTTGTTATTATTAGTGCTAAACTTTCAGGAGAAGAAGAAGAACTCATGAAAATACTTAAGGAGCATCTCAAGGCCTTTGGGCACTCAATGGATGATTTGAAGGGCATTAGTCCCATGATAACCATCCATCAGATATTCATGGAAGAAGGTGCTAAACCAGTTGCTGAATTTAATAGAAGATTGAAGCCTGAAATGAAGGAAGTGGTAAGAAAAGAAATTGTACGCCTACTGGACGCAGGTATAATCTACCCTATTAAAGAAAGTGAATGGGTAAGTCCTGTTCAGTCCCTAAGAAGGGCGGTTTTACTATTGTTCCTGATGAAAACAATGGATTGATACCTACTAGAACTATTGTTGGGAATAGGATGTGCATAGACTTTAGGAAATTAAATAAATAAACTAGGAAAGATCACTATCCTTTACCGCTCATAGATCAAACATTAGAAAGGTTAGCAAACCGCACTCATTTTTGCTATTTGTACGGGTACTCTGGTTTTTCTCAAATAGTTGTTCATCCGGATGACCAACTTAAAACAACTTTTGTTAGTCCTTATGGTTTACATGCTTACCGACGTATGTATTTTGTGTTATGTAATTCTCCCGCTACTTTTCAAAGATGCAGGACTGCTATTTTTGTGGATTTTAGGGAACTGATAATGGAAGTATTTATGGATTTCTTTTCTGTCTATGGAACTTCATTTGCTAGTTGCTTGGATAATCTCAAAAGAGTTTTGTAGCGTTGCGAAGAAACCAGCCTTGTTCGAAACTGGGAGAAGTACAATTTTATGGTCCAAGAAGGTATAGTCCTTGGACACAAGGTATCAAGTAAGGGAATTGAAGTGGATAGAGATAAGGTTGAGGCAATAGAGAGAATGCCACAACCTAGGGATATTAAAGGTATAAGAAGTTTCCTTGGTCATGTGGGTTTTTATAGAAGGTTCATTGGAAGTTTCTCTGGAATATCTAAACCTTTACGAACCTCCTGCAAAAGGGAGTAAGATTTAATTTTGACGTTAAATGTCTTGAAGCCTTTGATAAACTCAAAAAAGCTTTATCCCATGCTCCTATCATTAAACCACCGATCTGGGATACGACCTTTGACTTAATATGTGAAACTAGTGATGATGATGTAGGAGTGACTCTAGGAGAACACATTGGTCACAGATTTAATATTATACATCATGCTAGTAGAACTTTATCGATGCTCAAAAGAATCACCCTAAGGAAGAAAGGGAAATTTTCGCTGTATTTTTCTCTTGTGGTAAATTTTGCTCTTACATAGTTGATGCAAAAGTAAGAGTTCATACAGATCATGATGGTTTAAAAGAACTCCTTGAGAGGAAAGATCATAAGCCAAGACTGATCTGTTGGATTCTTTAACTTCAAGAATTTGAGTTGTAGATCATGCAAAGGCAAGAAATAAAGATGTTGGATGTAGTGTCCATGTTTGCCCAGCAAGACACCAATCTTGTTGAGAGGAACTTTAGTCACACTGATTTTTGATTACGAGAATTATTCAATGAACTAAGGTAAATTCCTCCAAAAGAGAAGAAGTCTTTGTTGTTGGAGGAGCTTTTCATCCCCGAATAAGTAAACGGTAAGTTTGAGGTAAGTGTTCCTACTCAAATAAGTGATTTGTTTTCACAGATTTTACTTCTAAATTTTTGCCTTTGAATTCCTCGTGTTTTTCTGAAGTTTCTGAGGGTTTTTACCAACTATACGGGCGCAACTACATGACCGGAGAAAAATATCCTGCCTTATAGTTGGTCGTTAAACTCTCTGTATCATCTTCGTGAAATTGTTTTCCAAGTCTGGACCTATACAGGTACAACTATACGATCGGAGCCAATTTTCTGGCCGTATAGTTGGTTGTTAAACTGTCAGACACTTTCGATTTTTGATGTTTGTATCTATACAGTCACAACTATACGACCGGAGGCAATTTTTTAGCCGTATAGTTGGTCGTTAAACTCCCAGAAACTTTTGATTTTTGATGTCTGTATCTATACGGTCACAACTATACGACCGGAGGCAATTTTCCAGCCATATAGTTGGTCGTTAAACTCTCGGACACTTATGATTTTTCTTTTTGTTTTTACTCGATGTAAAAAAACGTTATTGTCGGTTCCGAGTCGTGATTTAACCAACCTGGAATCGAGATATTTGGAAATATCTGCCCGGAACCAACTATACGGCTGGAGCTATATGGGTTGCGCCTGTATAGTTGGTCGTTACGCGGTAGGACTCTTCCAAATCCGTGATTTCTTTCCCTGTTTTGTTAAGATTTATTTCTTGGGCGACTATTTGGTGTTTCTCGCGAGTTTAACCGACCTATGACCCCCCTTATATACTGCCATTGTCTCTGTCTAATCATAATCTCCAGGAATCAATCCAACCATGCTCTATCCCATCCCAGGCCGTGGGAAATGGGCCTCATTGCTCCTTCCAGGGACCGCTCTTGTAGCCCGTCCATGGAGGACGACAATGAGGAGGTGGAGAGGTTTAGCTCGGGGTACAAGGAGTACGTCGAGCCAAGCCACTACAACAACGATTCCGATGATGATGTGGTTGACGTCTACATCCACCGTGATGTCTATGATCCCTCAGAGATCAACTGGGCGGCAATGAAGAGAGCTCAAGAAGAGAGAGAAGGTCATAAGCCGCATGGAAAAGGGCGCGTGGAGACGGTCAAGTTCGTCACCACGGACCCTAGGCCGCACAAGCGTAAGAAATTACCTAATATTGGTGTAGGTGCTTGCATGGGAGCAAAGGCGCCACTCTTGAAGCCAACCACTGGTGCACGTATGAGGGTTATGCCTCAAGAAGAGTGGAGGTACGACTTCCACTTCCCCGATCCATCAATTATGGATGAGGAATAAGAAGCTATCCCTAGGACCAAGGATCACGTGTGAGCACTGGAGATATATTAGAAGCATGAACTATTTCATCACATCAAAGTCCGCCACCGTCTCAAGTAGATAGAGAAGAAGGATGATCTTCTCCCATTGGTGACTAAGCTCGCAGGTAGAGTGGACACTCTACAATCTGATCTGTGCAGGTGCTATAGCCGCATTACTACTCTGGAGGAGACCAAAAAGAAGCTACGCACCACGGTGTTACATGCTATGGTGCCACAATGATCTACGACAATCACGGTATCAAATAATCGCAAGGGATTATTTTATCCCACCTGGCTTGATTCCAAGCTTGGGGAGATCTTTAAGACCTTGTAATCTATCTTATAAGTTTTTACATTACTATTTTTAGTTTTGCATTAGTTCAGACTAGAAATAAAGTTTGCATCATTAGAATTCCCTTCAGGAATCGTCGATCCCTTTTATGAAATTATGATTTTATTATTATATATGGAGCAATATTGAGTTTGTGTTTGTTTTATTGGATATACGAATGGCTTGAGTATAATTTTACTTGCACTTGATGATAGAAATAGGAGTATTCCACACCATTGGTATTAATGGAACACATAAATATAATTTGGTGAATATGTTGTAAGTCTACGACTTGATTTACAAAGAAAAAACTATCTATGCCGTTAAGTTGAAAAAGAAACCTTGAACAAAGGAAAATTAAAATGCTGTCAAAATAGAGTGAGAATAAGTCAAGGTAGAATCTTCAAGTCATAATAATGCTTCATATACAATTGAAATTTGATAATTGAGATCTTTAAACTTTGAATTCCTACATGAAGTGGAATGTATGGCTAGCTCCTTTGCAGAATACTTAAATAAAAGTGTGAGCATATACACAAAGAGAAGAAAAGAAAGAAGAAAAGAGCGAGTGTGCAAAGAGCAAATAGACATATACCACTATATTGTAGTATGACAAAGAGACACTTTTGAGATTTTGAATCCCAAGTGAATACATTGATCCTAGAACACTTGGGACTATCTCGCTAACTCATTCGGTTGAATTAGATACTTTTACATTATGTTGAGATTCATCTTTTATGAACTATTGATCATTAAGGTGTGGAAGCCTGCTAATACTATTTAAATGGTTCGAGTAAGGTGCTATTCATGAACTCATTCCTATGTATCGTATATGATAAACACATGCTGGAACTACCTCATTTATTTTATGGACTCAGCTTCATGAATATGAGGATCACATCCATTAAGCTAAACTTGCTCAGGACGAGAAAGCGTCTAACCTTGGGGAAGTTGATGAGTGCATATGTGCATCATGTTCTGCACTATTATTTTGCATTGTAGATGTAGGATATTGGTATTTTACGGCGCTCACGTGCATATTTTATGTCTGTTTTTACCAGGATCAGGGCAGATGATGGATCCAATGGACACAATTCTTGGAGAGTTGTACTAAGGAGAAAAGGAGTAAAAAAAACGTAAATCGCTTATTTGGAAAATATTAATAATACCATAAGAAAACCCGAAGCAAACAAAGGAGACAAACGGTTCAACGGCCAACTATACGACCAGACTAAATTTTCTAGTCGTATAGTTCTGGTCATATAGTTGGTGCCACCACCGCCTCCTCAACTAGTTTCACCCCGTGCAACTGGATCAGAGAGACGACATACAAAACACCTAGAAATCGCTAAAACCTCACCTCTAGAAGGCATCTAAAGGGGGAACTCATCCACCGAGGATCCATCTTTGCCCTGCGCAGATCCGGGAGGCTAAGGCATCGAACTTCATCATCCACCACTGCATCACCACCATCTCCATCCATCCCATCTACATATTGTCTAGATCTTGTTGTAATTTCCGTACTCGTTATGGATTTATATAAGTACTATTCATCGATGATAGATTCCATTGTTATTTTCATGATGTTGATTGCCTCCATGTCTGAGTAGATCATTAGTTCTTGGGGAGATGGAGAAACCCTAGTATGAGATTGAAATAAGATAAATTTTATTATTATATTCATCGCTGTGACCATGTGTTAGATTGTATTCATCTTGATGTTGAGAGAAGTCGACCTCTCAATATTTGCCTCTCATGGGGACTTGATTGAGGGAACTACTTGTTGGTAGACGAAGATGTGCTAGCACTTACAGTAACTAGAAAGTTGTTGGCACTCCTTAAGTATCAACTTGGGAAACCGAGGAAACTCACGGAACACTATCCATACCATGGGATACATCCTACAGAGTTACGTCCATTAATAGCACAGTAATTCGATTGATGTCGGTTGTTGACTGCTGTGGTTATGAGGATGAGGTGAGCAGCGGTTGCTGCCTATTTGTTCAAATATGGAGTTCCTCCCACACATACATAGTTGAGAATTCTCATGATAATAATCTTTATCTTATCTCCTTATAAAGCTAGTGGTGTATCCATTACTCCCTGAGAACGCCTTTTTCCCTATTGGAGTTCCAATCTCTCTTACACACGCGATACTTACTTTCTGTATTCAGTTATTTTACTTTATTTGTTGTTGCTCTTATACCAAAAACCCCAAAACACCTTTCTACATAATACTCGCATTTTATCTTGTCACTTAGAACTTTATTTTGCATTTCTATTGTAATATTTATTTCAAGAGTTATTAGACTTTAGACTCCTGCTCCCTGTGGGATCGATATCTTTATTTCGAAACTAGCTAAAAACGACATGTGCACTTGCAGCCAGCACCAGCCGAGGTGAAGATGGATGAGGTAAACCCGGCCAAGGCCAGGCAGGACAGGGAAATGCTGGGCCCGGCAATGCCGGACAACGTAACTCCGTAGGAGCTGGGCAAAATCCACCTCGGCAGCAGCAGCAACAGTACATACCTCGGCAAGAGCAAAGTGTCGGCCCAGCTATGCATCAACAATATGTTCGTCCGGGTCAAGATAGGTACCATGATGGTTATTCGGCAATGGCTGATGCCGGATTTCCATGGCCGGATCACCATGTGATACGGTCAAGGCTGGGAAACAGGAACTTCTAGCCAGATGATGCAACGTTGAAGCTGGACCGAATTTATAGGTCGGGAATGATAGAGGGATAAGGTCCTCTGGGTCTAGCATGCTTTGAACCTCGGATTATGAGAGAATCTCCCATGCCGAAGTTTCAGTTGGATAGAGGGACAAAAATGTATGATGGTAGTTCAAAGCCAGTAGATTGGTTGATTGACTATGCAACAACTGTGAACATTGCCACGGGCAACTTGAGATGGGCTGTGAGATATGTACCTCAGATGCTGGAAGGGCCAACAAGGGTCTAGCTAAACTATTTGTCACCAAGAAGTATCAACTGGTAGATAGATTTTAAGGAGATGTTTATCAGCAACTTCACGAGCACATATAAGAGGTCGAATAGGCCATAGACTATTGTAATGTGCAAGTAAAGGCCGAATGAGACAGACCGAGAGTTCTTAACTCGCTGGTGCAACATGCACAACTCCTGCGAAGGGGTGATCAAGTCTCAAGCTATTGCTTGGTTTGCACAAGGATGCCAATATGCGAGTATGCTATGGCAAAGGTTGCAAAGAGATATGCCAACTACGTTGGCTAAAACAATCAGAATTGCTGACTCGTATGCGTTGGGTGATCCAACTCAACCTCGACTTGTGTCAAATGAGTCAAATGAAGAATATTATCCCTGAGATGGAGCCGGTTCAGCCCGGCGAAATGATTTCTGAGGTAAGAGGAGAGATGAGCAACCAGATTACAGATGCGGTTCACATCAAGTTGTGGTAGTGGATCAAGATCAACATGGAGGACAGAAGTGGACCCCAAGAAATGATGGCAAGAAAACTTGGAAGCCAGAACAGAAGAAGCAGTGGCAAGAAAAGAAAGACATGCCGAGGTATATGTATGAGGCTATGCTGGATCAACCATGCATGTTTCACACGCCTAACCCAAGTAACCCGGCAAACCACACGACTTTGCAGTGTGAGTGGATGAGGAAAATAGAGTAGAGTAACTCGGGAAATGCGCAAGCACCTCGGCACGATGAACCTCGGCATCAGTAGCTACCTGGGGCAAATGGGCAGTAGTTGATGTTACCACCACCCCCACCGAGGTATGAGAACCATGAGAGAAGGGATGCAGTGAATCATGTGAATGACTGATGTCTACGCACTTCTATTCTTGTACACAGTTGTTGGGCCTCCAAGTGCAGAGGTTTGTAGAATAGCAGCAAGTTTTCCCTTAAGTGGATCACCCAAGGTTTATCGAACTCAGGGAGGAAGTGGTCAAAGGTATTCCCTCTCAAGAAATCCTGCAATCAAGATACAAGAAGTCTCTTGTGTCCCCAACACACCCAATACACTTGTCAGGTGTATAGGTGCACTAGTTCGGCGAAGAGATAGTGAAATACAAGTGGTATAGATAATTATAAATGGTAACAGTGATAGAAAATAACTTGATGGCGTGGAAGAGACTAAAGGCAAACTGAAATAAAGATGGAAGCAAGCAATCATGTAACAGCTCTAGTAGCAAACAGTGTATCAATGCTTAGAAACAAGGCCTAGGGATCGTACTTTCACTAGTGAACACTCTCATATAAATATCTTCTCTTTATGATACTACTCTTAACTACTCTCCGGTTGGACACTCTAATCGATGGTAGGGCTATAACAGCACACCTCAAAGTAAGCCTTTCCCATCTAGAAAACCCCACACTGTCACCTTGAGTACTAGATGGTTCCAACAAACACCACAATTTCATAGAAACATCCAACTCCAAATATAACTCATAACAAGTATTTGTAATCTCTAGCCTAAGTGCCACCATGGTGTGCACGCTATCACTTTCACACACATAGGGAGAGCAAAGATCTATTAAAGCATTTGAGTAGCAAGGTGGATCTATAGATTACAAGCTCATGATCACAATATGATCATGCATAGAAAGAGAGATGAACACGTATCTACCGGTAGAACCCTTAGCCTCGAGAGAGAACTACTCCCTCCTCATCATGGGAATCAGCAATGGTGATGGAGATGGCGGTGGAGATCGATGGAGATGGCTCCGGGGGCACTTCCCCGTCCCGGCAGGGTGCCGGAACAGAGACTTTCTGTCCCCCGAATCTCCCTTCGGTGGCGGCGGTGTTGCGGAACTCTTCGTGGCAGGAGGCTTGATTGTTCAGGGTTTTCGCATCGGGGGGCATCTTATAGGCAAAGAGGCAAGGTCGGTTGAGGCCAGAGGGGCCCACACCACCTGGTGGCGCGGCCAGGGCTAGCCCGCGCCACCACATGGTGTGGCCGCCCTATGGCCCCTCTCCGTGTCGTCTTCTGGCTCTATGAGTCTTCCGGTAAAATATTAACTTTGGCTTTTGTCCCATCCAATTCCGAGAATATTCATTTTCTGACTTTTTGGAACCAAAAACAGAAGAAAACAGGCAACTGGCACTGTGGCATCTTGTTAATAGGTTAGTCCAAGAAAGTGTATAGAAAGTACTCCAAAGTTTGGACAAAACACATGAAAGTAGATAAAACCAAGCATGGAACATCAAATATTATAGATACATTTGCAATGTATCAACATCCCCAAGCTTAACTCCTGCTCGTCCTCGAGTAGGTAAGTGATAAAAAGAAAGAATAATTTTTTAGGTGACATGCACCATCATAAACTTATTCAAAGTATTTGTAAAACAATCAAAGCTAGGATCATAGTACTTCAATCATAACATGAAAGACAAAGTTCTAGCAATAGACAAAGAAACTATGGTGCAACATGAAAAGGCACAAACAAAAGATTCATGAATAACAATGCTTTGCAAGACGTTTGTTTGTTTCACATAAAGAAAGCATAGCATAATAGTATTCAGCTTGTCCCTCATAGATTAGCAAATATAAATGCATAGGACACCGTCAAAGTTCATAAGAGTGACTAGATACAAAAGTTCATAGTAGGAAGTAGGGATTCAAGTCTCATAAAGAGCTTCCAAAAATTATGGTACTTATAGCTTTCAGCTCTCATTGCCCCTATCGTAAGCATCTTTAAGGTGATTAAGGTTAAAGTGAAACAACTAAGAGGATATGCTTGACAAGTTATAAACCGAAATCTCATGCCCCTTACTTACGAAGACCGAACCTCATGCCACTCAACTTTAGTCACAAGTAAGCTCTTGTCATTGTAAGTACATATGTATCAGAAAGAACCGCCAACGGGGTACCCCTTGCACATGATACATGAGCTATCCCATAATCAAAATGACAAGGCAAGCAGACAATGAGCATCTCAGCGATCTTTTTATTTGCTATTTTCATAGGTTTTTATTGAGGATGCTTCATAGAGTGCTCATTATGGTGATGCTGCAAGTTTCCACCATGATTAGGCATGGCTTAGGCTAGAGGCTCAGGCGTTTCTCTAACACACATACAAACTCCATGATCTTACAAGTTCCACTTTTATTTCACACCGCCGGGATCCATAAGCAAAAGAACATGATATCAACATGGTACAAAGTACAAGTGCAATGTTGAAAGCGTTCCCCATGATACATGGTTCTGCTAATTTCAACTTATAAAGCGCAAGCATATACGCAACAAAGAAGGACCCAATGGTTCAAGTTTATTAGATGCAAAAAAGTAAAGTGTGCGATCAAGTTTGTGAGAGATTTAATCACTAGTTTTCTCATAACAAGTTTAATTTGGAAGGTAAACACAAGCATGAATATACTTGGAATAGAATAAGCTAGTAGGTAGGTATGGTGGACTCTTTGGAATAACTTGGTTTAGGGAGTTGGATGCATGAGTGGATCTCATACTTGGTTGCGGAGGCTAGCAAAAGACTGGGAGCGACAAACTAAGAGAGCAATAAGGGCCATAATCATGCAGAGCGACAAAACATCATTGATCAAAGCATAAAGTGATACTACAAGTTGAAAACTAAAGGATCATAAAGGCTATGGTGACTTTGGATAGTCATAACATGGTGTGAGCATGCGCCAAGCCAACCCAAATAAAGCATCAAAGGAGAATACCACTATACAATGCTTTAATATGCTAAAACAACGCATGATTCATCCAAGGCACATTAAGCAATCTCAATTGTTTATAAAAATTCATGCTACAGCAAATAATACTATGCATAAATCCAAAACAATATCAAGCATGGCATGACAAAGCATAGGCCACAGTAACAAACAAGCTCTCTTTACCACATAAGCATGAACTTTTCTACTCTTTTCCAAACCAAACCAAACTATTTGAACACCAATGTATGAAAGAGGAGGTCCAACCAATTTATTCAGCAAACTAAGTAAACCAAAGAAAACTAAGTAAAACAGCACGCGTTTAGTTTCAGTTACCCTCTCGTTTAGGGGTTTGGCTCCGGCGGCGACTCCAAGTCCCCCGTGAGATTTGTTCAGATCCGATTCTTTTTCCACCGTGGTTATCATTGTCGTGAAGGAGCGTGTGTCCCTGGCGGTCTGCGGGTGCTCTTGCCCTCGCAGTTCTGCTCTCAAGGATGTCGCGGTGGGAAGGGATGGCTTCGGCAACGGAACCGTTGGCAAGGAAAGAAGGAAGCATCGAGGACATGCTCAAACATCTGATCTTGAGGGAGGATGAACTGGTTGATGTTATGGTTGGATCGGAGCAGGTGAAGGAGCTGAAGAAGGAGGCGCGATGGTTGGCTGTCGCGAAAGTGCATACGACGAGGTCGTTCAGCTCAGAGGCCCTGTTCGGCAAGATGAAGGCTATTTGGAACCTGTCTAGAGAACCAAACTGTAGAGAGGCAGGGGAGAATCTGTTCATCCTCCAGATGCACTGCCTGGGCGATTGGAAGAAGGTTGTTCATCTGGGGCCTTGGACTTTTCGTGGCTGGGCGGTTCTCATTGAGGACTATGATGGATGTGAAGATCCAGAGAAAATTGTATTCGGCAGCATGTACACATGGGCGCAAATCCATGGAATACCTGAATTGTATAGAAAGGAATCTATCGTGGATGATCTGGCTAGGAGGATTGGCAAGAAAAAGGAAGTACAGATGTCCCCGAAACTTTTATTTGAAGGAAATTACGTCCGCCTGCATGTGTTGATTGAAGTTACAAACCCCCTACCTAGGGTTGTGTTCCTAAATGTTGAGGGAGAGGGGAGGAAGATGTTGTTTGTCAAGTATGAAAAACTACCATACTTTTGCCGGCACTGTGGGCTTATTGGACATGATCATGAGGAGTGTGGGGATGGAGACTGGGAGGATAAGGATCTACAGTATGGCACATGGGTGCTTGCTAGCGACGCTCAAATCTCCCGCAACCTGAGGTGAGGAGGTTCATTAATCGAGATCGTGGAAGGGAGCATGGCCGTGGTACATGGTCAGGTAGAGGAGAGAGTACTGTTCAATCGCGGAAGCGGTCATCACAGGAAGCGGCGCTCGATGATGAGGAGGAGGAAGGGGAAACCATCACAATCCCTCTAAAGCCTGGCGTTACAGGGACAGAGAACGACAGCGGTCAGGAGACTAACACGCGGAGGAATTTAAATTTTGACAATGATAATAGTAATGGCGCAGCTATGGACATGACCAGTGCAGCAGCTACCCCCGGGGAGGTGCCTCCACCTCCCCCGCCGTATATTGATCCAAGGGATCGGTCTAAACTAAGGAAGACAACAAACCTGATTTGGCAACATCGGCAGCCTCCAGTGAGGAGGACCGCCAGGCCCAATGAGTCTACTAGGCTGGAACTATCGCGGGGCAGGGCCGCTGGCGACAGTTCACGAGCTTGACTGCCTTGTGCAGTCATACATGCCCTGTCTAGTGTTCCTATGTGAAACTAGGCAAAGTGAGGAGCGCGTGAAGAATCTGCGCTTTCGGATTGGGATGAGTGGATGCTTTCACGTTCAAGGAGATGGTAAAGGAGGTGGTCTGGCTTTATATTGGCAAGAGGGAATCACTGTTAATCTTCTTTCTTTCAGCAAGAGGCACATTGACGTCCATATCAGTGGAGGTCCGTATGATTGCATGTGGAGGTGTACCTTCGTATATGGAGAGCCTAAGCCTGCTGACCGGCATAAAATGTGGGCGTTATTGCATGATCTAAAACCAAGATCTTCTGAACCTTGGTTGATGCTCGGCGACTTCAATGAGGCCATGTGGTAGGAAGAAATTTTTCTAGGAGTAAGAGATCGAAGAGGCTTATGGCTAACTTCCGTGATGCTCTTTCACATTGCGACCTTCACGACATTGGTTTTGCAGGCGTTCTGTGGACTTTTGATAATAAACAAAAAGGGGAGCAAAACGTGAAAGTAAGATTGGATAGAGTGGTTGCTTCACCAACTTGGACAGCGAGGTTCCCGGAGTTTCGGCTGAGGCACCTAACTTCGCCACGGTCGGACCACTGCCCACTGCTACTTGAGGCCGAACAGGCTCTCAGCTGCCGCATCGAGCGGCCGATCAGACGCTACGAGGTGGCCTGGGAGAGGGAGCCATCTCTTGCTGCTGTGGTGGAGGAGGCATGGTCCAGGCGTGTACCATGCAGCGATCTAGGGGATGTCAATATGGGGTTGCGAGAGGTAATGACAAATTTGTATGGTTAGAAAAAGAAACACTTCAAATCTGTCCCAAAGGATCTTCAGCGGCTGAGGTGCAAGTTCGAAGCTCTTCACGCCAATGACGATAATGAGAGCTCCAAAGAAAAACAAAGGGTGTTACGTGAGATGGACGAAATGCTGTACCGAGAGGAAATCCAATGGCTGCAAAGGTCTCGTATTTCATAGTTGAAAGAAGGAGACCGTAATACCAAATATTTTCACCGCAAAGCTTCATGGAGACACAAGAAAAACAAGGTTCGAAGACTCAAGGGGGGGATGGTACATGGACGATGGATTCCGTTGAGATGGAAAATATGGCAAGAGAGTTCTTCTAGGGCCTTTATACTAGGGAGGATAGTACGGATCAATGTATTGTGATTGATCAGATGGAGGAGTGCGTGGATCAGCATATAAATGACACACTATGCGCCCCTTTTACTGAAAAATAAATAAGTGATGCTCTATTCCATATTGGACCATTAAAGGCGCCGGGACCAGATGGTTTCCCAACAAGATTCTTCCAACGCAACATGGAGATTATGCGCCATGATGTTGTTGCTGCAGTGCTACGGTTTTTTGAGGAGGGTATCATGCCTGATGAGGTAAATGACATGGCAATAGTGATGATTCCGAAGAAAAATGATCCTGAAGCTCTAAAAGATTTTAGGCCAATCAGTTTGTGCAATGTTATATATAAAGTGGTGTCAAAATGCATGGTGAATCGGTTGAGGCCTTTTATCCAAGAATTATCTCCCCTACTCAGAGTGCGTATTCCAGGAAGGTTAATCACAGATAATGCGATGGTGGCCTTTGAGTGCATTCATGCTATTCAGACCGGCTCAACGGCGAGATCAAAGTATTGTGCGTACAAGTTGGATATGGCCAAGGCTTATGACCGGGTGGACTGGAGGTTTTTGGAGGGAGTTCTGGCGAAATTGGGCTTTCACAGTCAATGGATCTGGTGGGTTATGGCGTGCGTCACCACCGTCCGCTACTCTATTCGCTTCAATGGTCATCTATTAGACTCTTTCACTCATCACGCGGGCTTGGCCAAGGTGATCCCCTATCGCCATACTTATTTTTGTTTGTTGCTGATGGTTTATCTTGTTTGATAAAAAAGAAAATAGAAACATGAACTCTTCGTGAACTACATATATGTAGAAGAGCTCCGAGAATCTCCCATCTCCTATTTGCCGAAGACTGCTTAATGTTTTTCGAAGGATCGGTGGAACAGGATACAGTTGTGAAGAGTTTGCTAACTGACTATGAAAAGGGAACATGTCAGCTTGTGAGCCTAGGCAAATGCTCCATCATGTATGGCAAGAGCTGCTCGCTGGGCGTGCAAGACGCAATAAAGGGCATTCTGGAGTATGAAACGGCCTGTTTTGAAGAAAAATATCTGGGGCTCCCAACCCTGGATGGAGGTATAAAGAGTGGAAAATTCAAGCCTACTAAAGAAAGGTTCAGGAAAAGGGCAACAAATTGGCAGAAAAATACATGTCATCAGCGGCAAAAGAAACTCTTATCAAAGCTGTCTTGCAGTCTCTCCCTACCTACGCCATGGGGGTTTTTAAGTTTCCAGCTGGACTGCTCGAAGAGCTAACAAAGATAGTTTGTGACTTTTGGTGGGGGGATGAGCAGAATAGGAGTCGCATGCACTGGATGGCTTGGGACCATTTGGCTCGGCCGAAATGACATGGAGGTGTTGGTTTCCGAGATCTCAAGATTTTCAATCAAGCTTTACTTGTGAGGCAGGCGTGGCGCCCAATTCAGTGTCCTAACAGTTTATGTGCTCACTTGTTGAAAGCAAGATATTACCCCGCTGCCAATTTGCTGGACACGGCCTTTATTCAAAATGCTTCGGTTACATGGCAAGCAATTGTTTACGGACTGGAGCTACTTAAAAAAGGAGTTATATGGAGAATTGGCTCTGGAACTAGTGTTCGTATTTTTCGCGACAATTGGCTGCCGAGAGGGGATGCCCCAAAGGCCACTACGCGGCGTGCTAACTCAAGAAGGCGATGGGTTTCAGAGATGATTGATCCAGCTACACATACTTGGAACGCCCAGTTGGTCAGAGAGCTTTGTGTGCCAACGGACGTAGACATGATCCTCAGCATTAAACTACCATCAAGACAGACGGAGGATTTTGTGGCCTGGCTACCCGAGAAGGACGGCGTGTTCACAGTCAGATCGGCCTACCGCCTTGGCATCCAACCTACATTGGCAGCGATGAGCCCTGGGCAAACCAGTTCGGCGCCCGACGGAGAACGGAAAATTTGGGATATTGTGTGGAAAGCAAGGGTCCCGCCAAAGCTTCGTATATTTGCATGGAAGGCGGCGTCCAATTCCTTGACGGTGCGAGAAGCACTGCACCGTCGCATTGAATCTACTGACCCCGTTTGTACTATCTGCGGCAATGGAATTGAAGTCTCATACCACGCTCTCGTGAAATGTACTATAGCGTGCATCCTCCGTGACGGTATGAGGAAACATTGGAATCTGCCATCGGAGACTATTTTCCAAAGCCCAGGTAGGGAGTGGTTGCTTAGGCTGCTTCACCAGTCAAGCCCAATTGAGAGAGATAGGTTTATCTTCCTTCTAAGGAGAGTTTGGCATCACCGGAATAACCTGGTACATGGGGATGGGAAGGCCTCGGTCACTGCATCGATTCCCTATCTTCGAAACTACTTTGACTCTTTCCAAGCGTGCATGTGGCCTGGCCAGGATACAAAGGGTAAGGACCCGGTTAACACTGAGGGCAAAGGAAAAGCAAATATTGAAACAGGTGATCAAGATCTGGGGGCCTCGGCTAGAGGTCATGGTTGGAAGGCGCCAGCAGCAGGACAAGTCAAGATAAACGTGGACGCTGGCTGGGATCCGTGGACAAGGAAAACTGGTATTGGTGTTATTGCCAGAGATGACCATGGCCAGGTACTTGCCATTGAATGGAAGTTTATCCCTACGTGTGCAAGTGCAGAGGAGGCAGAAGTGCTTGCCTATTTGGAGGGTTTCAACACGCTCATTCAGAAGTTTTCATTGCATGGAATCATAGAAACCGATTGTCTGCGCGTCGTGCAAGTTCTAAATGACCCAAAGAGAGATCGTTCCGACTGTTGGAGTCTGTACCTTCGGGCCTAGGAAATTATGAGGGTCTATGATGGGATCACAGTAGGTAAAGTATGTCGTTTAGGCAATCCTGCAGCACATGCCCTAGCGCAGTTAGGTAAGGCTAGGGGTAGCAATTCTATTTGTAATGCAGCACCGCCCTGTGTGGCGGAGATCGTTGCAAACGATGTAATTAACTATTGAAAGCAGCAAGTTTTAGACGCACTCTTTTCCTTACCAGGGTACCTACGGGGACTGGAAGGTTTTTAATGAGGCGGCTTGCTTGCTTAATATATATTGTGAGCACTTTCAAAAAAAACGAAAACGAAAAAGAAGACGCTCCAAGAACAACACAACTGTGCATGAAACAAGAAAAACTGAAGCGTTTGGAAGAAACCTGGGATTTTTATTGATGAAGAAGGGGATGCCTTCGGCATCCCCAAGCTTTGACGCTTGTACTTCTTGGATATTTCGTGGGGTGACACGCGTGGCATCCCCAAGCTTGAGCTTTAGTCCATACACCTGAATTTTTTCCTTCATACAAAACTTCACACAATCTTTATTAGCAACATTACTGCACTCAAGATAATAGGTCTTTAGGTTCAGTTTCAACACCAAATAAACTTCCATTAGAACACTAGATACTGTAGTACTTCCCTCAAAAAGCTCAATTCCTCAAAAGAACTCAAAAAGGAACCAACAAGAAGCAAATGCAGAAAATGGCAGAAATCTGTCAAAACAGACCAGCAGGTAAAAACGAATTTTTTCGAAGACCTTCTGTTGCTCAAATAGAAAAGTGTTGAACTAACGGAAGTTAGATAACAACCTGGGGCAGAAGCACGAAAATTCACGCCTCAAAAAGACGTACAGAGATTTTACACGAATTTTTACGGTGAAGCACAGAAATCTGTTTCGGGACAGCAACTTTCCTAATCATTACTTCTCTCTCATTAGAGGTTACTCTTGGCACAAATAGAAAATAAAAAGGATAAGGAGCGGTTATTACTGAAGTAATAACTGACAAGACTCATCTAAAACTTTTTGATTATCTCCCAATAAGTATTTTTCTTCAACGCCTTTAAGTTAGGCATGATAGTTTGAGAGGACGCTCACATAAGAAATATGAATTGAAGTAAAAGAGAGCATCAAAAAGAAAATTCAAAGCACATTTAAGTCTAACCCACTTCCTATGCATAGTAATATTGTAAAGGAACAAGTCATGAAAGCACAAAGCAACAAGCATAGGAAAGCAAAACAAGTGCAACTTCAAAATTTTCCACATAAAGAGGGGAAACTTAATATTTTTTATATGCATAAAAACATGTTTCCCTCTCTCGTAATAACTTTCAGTAGCATCATGAATAAAAGTAACAATATAACTATCACAGGAAACATTCTTATCATGAGCCACATGCATAAAAGAATTAATACTCCCCATATAAGCATAGTCATTCTTATTAATCATAGTGGGAGCAAATTCAACAAAATAGCTATCATTATTATTCTCATCACCATAGTCATCAAATATAGGAGGCATATTGTCATCATAATTAATTTTCTCCTCAATAGTAGGTGGACAGAAAATATCATACTCATCATTGTAATCATCATATGTTGGAGGTTTGGTATCATCATAAGCAATAGAATAGCTATCTTCCAAAGCTGCGGAACTAAAAAGATCATTTTCATAAGAACTAGCTTCCCCAAACTTAGACTTTTCCATAGCATTAGCAATAATGGTGTCCAAAGAATTCATACTAACAACATTGCTATTAGCATGCTAATAAAGTTCCATAGGTTTTTTAATTTTCTCTTTAAACACTTCATGTCCTAACTCAAGATAAATACTATAAAGCTCTCTAATTTTGTTGTTGTTTTCGATTAAGCCTAACTAGTGAAAACAAGAAACAAAAATACAAAATTGCAGAATCTAAAGGAAATAACTTCGAGCACTCACATCGGAGGATGTGAGTACCTTTTACCTTACCTCGCCGGCAACGGCGCCAGAAAATAGGCGTTTGTCGTGGGAGGTTCTTCTTCTTTAATCCTCCGGTGTGAATACCTTTTACTTTACCTCCCCGGCAACGGCGCGAGAAATAAGCTTGATGTTTACGCACTTCTATTCTTGTAGACAGTTGTTGGGCCTCCAAGTGCAGAGGTTTGTAGAACAGCAGCAAGTTTTCCCTTAAGTGGATCACCCAAGGTTTATCGAACTCAGGGAAGAAGTGGTCAAAGGTATTCCCTCTCAAGCACACCTCAAAGTATAAATATCTTCTCTAGTGAACACTCTCATATAAATATCTTCTCTTTATGATACTACTCTTAACTACTCTCCGGTTGGACACTCTAATCGATGGTAGGGCTATAACAGCACACCTCAAAGTAAGCCTTTCCCATCTAGAAAACCCCACACTGTCACCTTGAGTACTAGATGGTTCCAACAAACACCACAATTTCATAGAAACATCCAACTCCAAATATAACTCATAACAAGTATTTGTAATCTCTAGCCTAAGTGCCACCATGGTGTGCACGCTGTCACTTTCACACACATAGGGAGAGCAAAGATCTATTAAAGCATTTGAGTAGCAAGGTGGATCTATAGATTACAAGCTCATGATCACAATATGATCATGCATAGAAAGAGAGATGAACACGTAGCTACTGGTAGAACCCTTAGCCTCGAGAGAGAACTACTCCCTCCTCATCATGGGAATCAGCAATGGTGATGGAGATGGCGGTGGCGATCGATGGAGATGGCTCCGGGGGCACTTCTCCGTCCCGGCAGGGTGCCGGAATAGAGACTTTCTGTCCCCCGAATCTCCCTTGGTGGCGGCGGTGCTGTGGAACTCTTTGTGGCAGGAGGCTTGATTGTTTAGGGTTTTCGCATCGAGGGGCATCTTATAGGCAAAGAGGCAAGGTCGGTTGAGGCCAGAGGGGCCCACACCACCTGGTGGCGCGGCCAGGGCTAGCCCGCGCCACCACATGGTGTGGCCGCCCTATGGCCCCTCTCCGTGTCGTCTTCTGGCTCTATGAGTCTTCCGGTAAAATATCAACTTTGGCTTTTGTCCCGTCCAATTCCGAGAATATTCATTTTCTGACTTTCTGGAACCAAAAACAGAAGAAAACAGGCAACTGGCACTGTGGCATCTTGTTAATAGGTTAGTCCAAGAAAGTGTATAGAAAGTACTCCAAAGTGTGGACAAAACACAAGAAAGTAGATAAAACCAAGCATGGAACATCAAAAATTATAGATACATTTGCAATGTATCAATGACCAGAACTAGCAGCACCATAGGAACCCCGGAAATGACGAGAGAAATGAATACATAGAACATCATAAAGCTTACTATGTGTTCACCATGGAAGAAACTGACAGGCAGAGCGTGAGGCGCCGACATATGGAGGTCAATGCGGTTATGCCGGTGGTGCCGAGGTACATGCCTTGGTCTGACCAGGAAATAACATGGAGTATCAAGGACCATCCCAGGCTCATGCCGACTCCTGGATCATATGCCTTGGTGCTTTACCCAACTTTCATCAGGCCAAACATCAATGTGAAATTCTCCAAAGTGTTGATTGACAATGGCAACAACATCAATATCTTGTATAAGAACACAATGCACAAGCTGGGAGTCTCGGAGAATATGTTGCAGGCCACCAAGACCATGTTTCACGGCATTGTTCTGGGTTTGTCTTGGGAGCCCATTGGAAAGGTCCGGATTGACGTCTTATTTGGCACCAGGGAGAATTGTCGGACAGAAAATTTGGAGTTTGAAGTTGTGGACTTGGACAGTTCTTACCATGCATTACTCTACATGTCACCTCTTTCGAAGTATATGGCAAGTGACCACATCAGTTACTTGAAGATGAAGATGTCAGGGCCAAATGGAGTGATCACCATAACAGGGGACTTCAGGAGCTAAATGGAATGTGCTTCGGCCGGGTCAAACTTGGCCGAGTCACTCGTGATAGCACAGGAGAAGAGGAGGATCCAGGAGGCTGCAACATTAGCTCAGTCCGTGCAGCTAAATATGCCGGCTCTGAGTAACCTGCATGTAAGTGTCTTGTTTTACGTGACAACAGATACCAAGAAGGTGCCCATCGATGATCAGTTCCCAGAGCGCACCGTAACCATTGGTGCCAGGCTTGACGACAAATAAAATAGCTAGCTCGTCAGCTTCCTCCGTGAGAATTGGGATATCTTTGCTTGGTCCACATAGGACCTGCAAGGTGTACCGAGGGAGTTGGCCGAGCACTCTTTGCACGTAAGACCCGGAGCTAAGCCAGTGAAGCAACCTTTCTGCCGCTGTGCCGAAGACAGGAGAAAAGTCATTGGTGATGACATAGCTCGACTCCTTGCAGCCAAGTTTATCATGTAAGTACACTATCCGGATTGGCTATCTAATCTGGTGCTTGTGGAAAACAAGAAATATGATCCGAATGTAGTAGTGGTGTCGCGTATGTGTATCAATTACACGAACCTGGATAAGGCGTGTCAAAAAGATCCATTCCCACTGTCGAGGATAGATCAGGTCATTGATTCGACCGCTGGGTGTGAGTTGTTGTCATTGTTGATGCGTATTCTGGTTTCCATCAGATACCTTTGAACCTAGATGATCAAATAAAGACTGCCTTCATTACCCCATATGGGGCTTATTGCTATCGCACCATGCCATTTGGCTTACGTAATGCAGGAGCAACGTATCAGAGGTGTATGCAGAAATGTTTACATGATCAAATTGGAAAAATGTCCAAGTATATGTAGATTATGTTGTGATAAAAACAAAGGAAAGTAAAACACTCCTAGATGATATCTGATAGACATTCGCGAACTTAAGAAGGTTCCGAATAAAGCTTAACCTAGAAAAATACACCTTCGGTGTCCCGGTTGGAAAGTTACTCGGTTTCCTCGTGTTCAGCCGAGGTATCGAAGAAAACCCAACTAAAATCCAAGATATAGAGAAAATGGAACTGCCAAAGTGCCTTAACGATGTTCAGAAATTCACTAGTTGCTTGGAATCCTTAAGTCGATTTATATGCCAGCTAGGAGAAAAGGCATTGCCTCTCTATCATCTAATGAAAAAATCACATAAATTCATATGGACACCGCAAGCTGATAGAACATTTCGTGAACTAAAAAAGATGTTAGTCTCTGCACCAGTGTTAGCCTCACCACTATCCAAAGAGCCGATGTTGCTCTATATAGCAGTGACCAACCGAGTCGTGAGTGTCGTGGTAGTGGTGGAGCGTGATGAGGAAGGTAAGTCGATGCAGAGGCCATTATATTACCTAAGTGAGTTATTGTCCACTTCGAAGCAGAACTATCCTCATTATCAGAAGATGGCATATGGTGTGTATATGGCGGCCAAGAAGCTAAAACATCACTTGGAGGAACACCCCATAAAAATGATATGTGAAGCGCCTATATCCGATATAATGAGTAACAAAGATGCAAGTGGCTAGATCGCAAAATGGGCAATTGAGTTAGCCCCTTATGAACCACAGTATGATAGAAGGGACGCGATCAAGTCTCAAGCAGTGGCTGATTTTTTCGTGGATTGGGCCGAGATGCAGTACGAACCACCCTTGCCGGACTCAAACTACAGGAGGATGCACTTTGATGGATCAAAGCAGAAGGAAGTATTAGGGGCCGGGGTAGTACTTACCTCGCCAAAGAAAGATCAGTTGCGCTATGTGCTTCATATCCATTTTCGAGTGCCAAACAATGTTGCCGAGTATGAGGCACTCATGCATGGACTAAAGGTGGCAAAAGAGGTTGGGATACGTCGGATACAGTGCTTCAGTGATTTGGATCTAGTGGTACAACAAGTGTCTGGTCATTGGGACGCGCTAGATGCAAACATGGCCCTTTATAGATTCCATGTCCAAAAGATATATGGGTACTTCGAGG
This sequence comes from Avena eriantha, assembly GCA_910589775.1. Taxonomy (NCBI): domain Eukaryota; kingdom Viridiplantae; phylum Streptophyta; class Magnoliopsida; order Poales; family Poaceae; genus Avena; species Avena eriantha. Next base: position 107,931,690 of record OU342746.1, on the reverse strand, counting down.
GATGTGAATTCCATCATGTACCTCAAGCAGAAAATGATGCAGCCGACGTGCTGTCTAAACTGGGCTCAGCTCGGCAAGCTATCCTGCCAAGAGTTGCTCTGGAGCATCTAAGAAAACCATTTATTACCCCTTCACTAGAATCCAAATCAATCTATATCCCGACGAACCTCGGATCAGAAGCTACCTCTATGGACATTGACTAGGGGAATACCTTGGTAAACCCGGGGACTACCTCGGCAAACCCGGGGACTACCTCGCAGAACCCGGGGATTGCCTCGCAAAAACCGGGGACTGCCTCGTAGAACCCAGGGACTGTTTAGCTTGATCCGGTAGAGGTTATGTCAGTTGATGCAATGGAGGCTGACGAAGTACTTTTCCCAGCTCGTACTATACCAGCGTGGGCACAACCAATATTTGAGTTCTTGAAAGATGGAACTTTGCCAAGGGATGAGATACTCTCAAGGAAAGTGAAGAGGAGAGCAAAATCATATACTATAATCAATGCTGAGCTATACAAGAGAAATGTCACAAGTGTCTTGCAGAGATGTGTTGACCCGGAAGAAGGGCTGGACATCCTCTAAGATATCCATGAGGGGGAATGTGGGCATCATGCCTCGTCCAGAGCCTTAGTGGCAAAAGCTTTTCAGCATGGGTTTTACTAGCAAAGTGCCTTGCAGCAAGCCAAGGAACTTGTCAGGAAATGTAATGGATGTTAGAGGTATGCTAGCAAGACACATCTGCCAATGTCCGAACTTAAGACTGTACCAATCACTTGGCCATTCATAGTGTGGTGTTTGGATATGGTTGGACCATTTAAGCCGGCCAAGGGAAATATGGCCAATATCTTGGTCATGGTGGAGAAGTTTACAAAATGGATTGAAGTAGACAATAACAAAGTGTGATGGAGCTACTGCCGTGACATTCCTCAAGGATATCATCCTGAGATACAGCTATCCACATAGTATCATAACAGATAATGACACAAATTTCACCGAAGGAGCATTTGCTCGGTTCTGCCGAGATAAGAAGATCCGGCTAGATGTCACATCAGTGGCCCACCCTACATCGAATGGGCAAGTGGAAAGATCCAACAGACTAGTACTGTCTGAGATAAAACCCGGGCTCATTGAGCCGTTGCAAAGATCAGTGGGGTGCTGGATTGAGGAACTACCGGCGGTATTATGGAGCTTAAGAACAACTCCAAATCGATCAACAAGCTATACGCCATTTTTTCTAGTATATGGGGCTGAAGCGGTATTACAAGCTGACATATAGAATGATTCACCCAGAGTCACCCAATACACAAAAGCCAAAGTGTAAGAAGCCCGGCAACATGATGTTGATCTGCTGGAAGATGCGAGAGAATTGGGATTGTCCAGATCCGCCATATATCAGCAAAATTTTCGATGCTATCTGATACGTCCATTTTGCATCACTATTCTATGTCATAATTCACTGTTATTCATTGATATATTTCATATTAAGAGGTGATACTAATGTTATTTCATCTATTTTTTGCATGCTTGATGACTTTTGGAGCATGGACCGCTGCAGTCAGGATTCTGATGGAAAAGGTGCTGTTTGCAGGCAAAATTCGCGAAGATCAGAAAATCTGGGAAAATATACGGAAACCCTATTTTTCTAGAAGACGAAGGAAACTAGAAGGAGGAGTGGAGATGGGCCACAGGGGGCCCACACCATCCCTAGCACGGGCCACCCTAGGCCGTGCCACCAGGTGGTATGGCTGCCCTGGCCCACCTCTGGCTCTCCCATCTGGCGTATATATTCCTACCGAAACCCTAAGACTCGGGGAGCGACCACAAAAAGATTTTGCCGCCTCTGCGGGGTGGAAAACACCAAGAGAGAAAGATCTCTTTGGCAGAAAGAATTCTGTCAGGGGAATTCCTTCCCGGAGAGGGGAGATCGTCGCCATCAACACCACCATCAAGCTGGACTTCAGCGGGATCATCATCATCACCACCATCACCACCATCACCCTCATCACCATCTCCATATTGCTGTAACAATTGGGTTGAATCTTGCATTAGTTCTTAGGGGAAACTTTCCTGGTGTTGATTACTCTTTGTAGTTGATGCTATTGAGTGGAACCATTGAATTATTGTTTATGTTCAGATTGTTATACATCATTATTCCATCTCTGATCATGATCCATATGATGTCTTGTGAGTAGTTCTTTTTGTTCTTGAGGACATGGGAGAAGTCATGTTGTTAGTAGTGGAATTGTGTTGAGAAAGATTCAATGGTTTGATATTTAAGTTGTGGTGTACTTCTTCTAGTGGTGTCATGTGAATGTCAACTACATGACACTTCACCTATATGGGCCTAGGTGAATGCATTGTGTATTTGGCTACTAATCGTAGGGGTTGCCAGAGTGACAGAAACCTGAACCCCGTTAGGAAACCATTGCACACGGGACGTAAGGGTCTTAGAGTTTAAAGTTGTGGTTAGGTTTCTACCTTAATTACTTTCTTGTATTTACGGATGTTTGCAAGGGGTATAATCACGAGTATGTATTAGTCCTAGGAAGGTCGGTACATTAGCACAGGTTCACCCACACAACACTTAGCATGCTAAAGAAGATTAATCAACTATATGAAGCGAAAGCACTTGACAGTCTTCCCATGTGTCCTCGAGAATGTTTGGTCATCTTAAGTAATACAACGGACTTGTCCTTTGCTGCATAAAGGATTGGGCCACTTGCTGCATTTATTCCTAATGTCTTTTATTTACTTGTACTTTATTTACTTGCTTTATCAAAAAACCCTAAAAATCCGTTTGCTAAGTATTTGCAGAGAATTCCTGATCCATACCACTAGAGAGCACCTTCTGCTCCTCGTTGGGTTCGACACTCTTACTTATCGAAAATACTGCGATACACCCCCTATACTTATGGTTCATCACTATCATAGCTAGAAAGTGAACCCTCGAGTCTTCCGGGAAGGAGATCTAGTACTTTGACTGGTGTAGTGCACTGCCGGCATGCATAAGTTGTCCCCCATGAGAAGGCCCATTCATTGTAAGTAAGGCACTGCATGATGATACCTATTACCTCTTTGATGCACAACCACATGAGAAGGACAAGGCGAAAAGGTCCGGTGAGGAATTGAAGCGACCACGGAACGTAGCTCTACTTCGTCCATTTTACACTTAGTAAAAGTGTATGTACCTCAAACTCTCATATGTCGGCCTGTATGTCGGAAATGAGCTTATCAATGAAACTTCGTCACCCCGAGCAAAAACTGGGAGACTGCGTTAATTATGATTGACTTTGTTCTATATTTAGTTTTTTATACGTCGGTTGGCTTAAATTACTTACACCTTGGCCGAGATAGTAGTGTGTTGGCACCAAAAGCAAACTCTTTGACTTGCTGCTGTCCAACAAGAATTGGCTTCATGGTAAGCAAGAGAACAATCTTGGAATTGCTAGGCACATGAAAAACGACTAAGGAAAGGAACGCAATCGAGCCGATGTTCATTTTTTGGACTAACCCCTGTATTTACTTTACTGTTGTTATGCTGAATTATTTTGGGCTAATCCTAAAAGCATAAGCTGTAGCAAAATAACACATTGTTTCATACATGTGTAGAAAAATACCGGGGATTTAACGAATTTCAAAGTTTTGGTTGCTCAAGGAGCCGCAACGGCCGAACCATCTGCGGCAAGAGGAGGCAATTTATCCTCGGCATGGGCAACCTCTATTTCAGCATCATCATCCGGGTTAGCCTCGGCATCCTCGGTGTAATCTGAACCTTCCTGGTCATCATCCGCGTCGCCTTCAACGTACTCATTGTAGATGGCTTCGAGGAAGCTCGGCCCCTCGTTGCATTCATGACAGTGAGCATATTGGATAAGGTCATAAGCGCGAGCTCGACGCTGGTCGATCCAGGCTGTATCATTGGTCCACTTGGATCTAGTGCGCAGGCGACCGAGTACGTTCAAATCAACGCCTTCATACCAAGACAACACAAAGGATAGGGTCGTATCAGCTCTAGCACGGGTAGCGGACTCTCGCCACAAACTAAGTTGTGTAGTGGTATCTCGGAGTTTCTCGATCAACACGACAACTCCCTCCGGATCAGTCTCACCCGGCCACAAAATGTGAAAAGTGTGGATGGCATTGCTGAGGATCCCCACCCCAAAGACCTTCAGGGGCCCGAGGCAGGCCACAAGACCAGCCAAGGACTCACCAATAGTAGTTTCCTCTGAGATAGGACTAGCTTGAACCTTTTTCTCCCGGAGCCTGCGGATGGCAACGTCAGAGCGGGCCTTGGACTGGGGGGGAATCCTCTGAAAGTACAAACAGAAAACAACTCAAAAAATGCAAAGATAAGAGTAACCTCGGCAATAAGGAGAAAACTCAGAGCAAAGAAGCTTATGAGCTATGAGGCCATGGATCCGAGTCAATTGGGCCAGCCAAGCTGTCTGTTTCTTCTAGAATTCCTCAAGGGCAGTATTCAATGACTCAACTTTGGCTTTGGATTCTTGGAGAAGTCCTTTGCTCTTATCAAGCTGGCCCATGAGCTGAACCTTGGCATCGAAGAACTCATAGTCTAATTTCTCAAGCTCAGTCTTATGGAGCAGTTGGAGTTTCTCATTCTCGGCATGAAGCCAGAGGATCTCATCGTCCTTCTCCTTCAGCTGGGCCTGATGTTGTCCTGCTTGTTCGAGAAAATTGAGCATCATGTCAGGTAGGGGCACGCTATCTTGAAGGGAGACTGCAATAATTTTTTAACTCGGCAGAGCCGAGGTATAATTACCCGCCGAGTCAAAATGAAAAAGGACAAAGGATAAGAAGCGAAGGAAAACTACCTTTCAGCTCGGACAACTTCTTCCTCAACGCCTTATTCTCAGATTCCACATCTGCTGTGAAATCCGAGTCACAAGTTAATTCGGTGAGCCAAAGATGAAAGGAAGTTAAAGTGAAAATATGAGAGAGAGCTTTACCTTTCTTCTTCAACTCGGGGAGCAAGGCTTTATGCTTTGAAGAAAGCTCCTTATGTCTTTCTAGCAGCCGTTGAAACTCAACGTTGCGATGGTTGGTGGTGATCTGAAAAGGAAAGGGTTAGCTCATGAGTCATAAGGAATATTTGAAGTTACTCAAGACCCGGGCAAAGTGGAACTTAACCCGGTTCTAGGTGAGTGAATATTTGAAGTTACTCAAGGCCCGGGCCAAGTGGAACTTAACCCGGTTCTAGGTGAGTGCATATTTGAAGTTACTCAAGGCCCGGGCCAAGTGGAACTTAACCCGGTTCTTGGTGAGTGAATATTTGAAGTTACTCAAGACCCGGGCCAAGTGGAACTTAACCCGGATCTAGGTGAGTGAATATTTGAAGTTACTCAAGACCCGGGCCAAGTGGAACTTAAACCGACTCTAGGTGAGTGAATATTTGAAGTTACTCAAGACCCGAGTCAAGTGGAAATTAAACCAGCTCTATGTGAGTGAATATTTGAAGTTACTCAAGACCTGGGCCAAGCGGAACTTAACCCGGCTCTAGGTGAGTGAATATTCTAAGTTACTCAAGACCCGGGCCAAGTGGGACTTAACTACGCTCTAGGTGAGTGAATATTCGAAGTTACTCAAGACCTGGGCCAAGTGGAACTTAACCCGGCTCTAGGTGAGTGAATATTTGAATTTATTCAGACTCGAGTCAAGTGGAACTTAACCTGTCCCTAGGTGATTGGATATTTGAAGTTAAAATACCTAGGATTTGCGAACAAGTTGCGGGAAAATTGCACAAGGTTATTAAGAGCATCCAGCGGAGTAACGGGTTACTCTCCCAGAGGCTCAGGGGACTGGAGGATATATCTACAATGACTTGTGCATATGTAATGAGATGGATGAGGGATTTACCTCCATCGTCTTATTGGCATAACCAATGGCTTTGGCAGCAGTATTCATCTGGCAATGATCTCCACGGGGCCAAACTTTGTCGGGTTACCCAAGCTGACATCAACGTATTCAGCATTGTTCCTGTTCTCGATGAACTCAGAGAGTGAGCCGAGGCTCACAACACTGAGAGTCCGAGCCACGACCAAACCCTTCTCATGCGCAGCTTGGCGTGAGAGCTTAGCAGCAGCCGGACTGGTATGTAGTGTGAGCTATTTGTCCAGAGTAGGGCCTGAAGGGGCGCTGCCTTGCTGCATCATTGAAGCAATTGTGCGCTGCCTAGACCCGACCGTTGATCCTTTGGCTACAGCCTTGCTTGCTTCAGCAGCGGGCTTGACCTTTGTCACGTCGGCATGTTTCTTGGCCTTGGTGATTGGCTTGGCCTACTACTGTGGGGCTGAAGGTTGCGCTCCAGCTGAAGAAGCTAGTGCGGAATACTTGGTCCGAGGCTTCGTCTTGTGAAAGGACATTTATTTTCCTAATTTGTTTTGGTGTTCGTTAACAACATAAGGTACATTTTACTGTGTGTTAATGTCTACAGGTCAATCCATTAAAAAGGGAAAAAGTCAGAGTGTTGTGGGACATTTCATGGCCAAATCCATGCTTACCTGAAGTTTCCGTACTGGAGTCTCTAGTGTGCAAACACCGAAGTCTCTGGGGTGGTTCGGAGTTTCCCGAGGAGTTCCCGGAGTGTGGTCTGGTCTTGGCCCAGGGTCTCTCTGTGTGGTGGTCTGGAGATGGACCCGATACCAGCCAGAATATCTGGTGTGTCTCCTCAGGTCAGAGTTTCCAGTGTGGACACACCGGAGTCTCTGGTGTCTCTGGCCTAGAGTTACGGCCAGAGTCTCCGGAGTGGACATCAAGACCCTGCCCAAGTCAGCCAGAGATGTGGTCCGGAGATGGACCGGAGGTGGGCCAGAGTTTCTGGTCCAGGCCGGAGTCTCCGGTCTGGAAGATCGGAGTCTCCGGTGTGAATGGTCTCCAACGGTCAAAAAACGGTTCACAAGTGTGAGGCCTCTAAATAGGGAACCTCATCCCCTTCCTCCAGCTGCTTGTTCCAGAAAAAGAATACTGCACCATTAGAGCCACCAAAACTACAAGATATGTTCATCCAACCATCCAAAGTCATTGATCTTTGTGGAATCGGAGGAGGAGGCATCGATCTACAGCTTCACCAAGAGAGATCTTCATTTACCCCTCATTCACTTGAGGGCCCCTTGCTCTAGGGTTTCATTGGAAACCCTAAGCCTTATTTTGGTTGATTTGATTCTTACAAGCTTGTCTTTGATTGTTTTACGGCTTGCTTGTATTCAGGAGCCTCCAATTAGGTTGTGGATGTGTGCCTCGAACTTGTTGTAAAGGTGTCGGCTTCCACCTCGAAGGTTGTCGATATAGTGGAAGAGGTGAATCGAACCCGTTGGGGTGAGGTTCATCGGAGAACAAGGGAGGCCTCTCGTGGCGTTGGTGGTTTGAAACCACCCCCTCTCCAAATGTAGACGTACTTCCCCTCAAAGGGAAGGAACTACAGGAAACAAACCCTTGTGTCTCCGTGTGCTCCACTTTGGTTACTTCTATCCTTTCCTGCACTTTACTTATCTTGTTCTTGCTTAGTGTTGTGCTAGATTGACATATAGGTAAATTCGCCATAGTTGCATTATCTAGAGAATTTACCTTTTGTGTCAAACCCTAACTTGAAAAAGAGTAAAGTTTGAAGTAGCACCTATTCACCCCCCCCTCTAGGTGCCCATACGATCCTTTCAATTGGTATCAGAGCCTCGGCTCTTTATTCGGGCTTAACCGCCTAAGAGATTATGGGCAACTCAGGGGATGAGGGAGGGAGTAAGGCTAGCAACTCGGTGACCATGGTAGATCTCAAGAATTTGGTAACAATCCTGAGCTCTACCTTGGGCAACAAAATCCAATAGTTGCGTCAAATTGTTGAGCGACTTGTTACGGAAAAGTCAGCCTTACCTCCTCCCTCTCAAGAGGAAGCACCACCTAACCCTAAGGCAAATGCTCCCGCTAAGCCAATGGGTGAAGTGGTGGGGGATGAACATAATTCCACTAACTCCACCTAAAAGGGTGATGGGAAGGAAGAGCACCATGCGGTTCCTGGATGGTACTCTCCTGACCCTCCAATCCCTCATCCCCATATAAATAATAGAGGTGACCCACCTAAGTTAGCTACACATACCTTTGCTCAATGGAAAGTTTTAATGAAATCTCATGTGCACAGCGCTTGCATTGACTTGTGGAACATTATTGAAGAAGGACTCAAAGTTGAGGATCCAACCAACTTGACTAGGAGAGAAGTGGTCAATAGCCAACTTAATGCGACAGTCTTGCACATGATCCAACTTGGAGTGGGGCCAAAGGATTTCCCCACATTGAGCACTACAATACCGCCATGGAAGCTTGGGATGCTCTTATTGACTTGTTTGTTGGCAATGAGAGCATGAGAAGAAATAGGTATGGTGCCTTAAGCAATAAGGCTGAAGGTTTCTTTATGAAGGATGGTGAGGATCATGAAGACATCTATCAAAGACTCAAATCCACTGCCACCGCCTTCAGGAATGTTGGTGCCTCTCACATTTATGATGCTTGGATCAAGAGGAAGTATGTGAGTGCACTCATGCCCCTCGAGCCCACTGACTTGAAGAGTCTCCAAGGAAGACACAACTACCATCTCATGACCTCCAATGAAGTTATGCAAGAGATGGCCGCTTTCAAGGTTGCTGCCAAGAATGCCAAATACACCCGTTCTCATGATATTGGAATGTGTAGTGGTGTGAATCTTACCTTGAAGGACAAGGTTGTGGAGTATGATGAAGAAGAAGGGAGTGATCATGCACTCTCAATGATGTCAAGGTTGCTCATGGTGAATACATGGCCTTCTTGCAAGAAACTTTTGGAAAGACCCCGCCAAGGCCAAGATGGAGATGCAACAAAGAAGCAACCCCAATGGGAGAAGAGACAATGGGTCTAAATTAAGAACCTGCTTCAATTGTGGTGACATGTATCACTTTGTTGCCGGTTGTCCCTATGAGAAAATAGAAGATCATGGGGGTAAACTTGTGTTCAAGAAAACCTCGAAAGATCCTTTCAAGAAACCCTTCATAAAGAGGAATCCCACCAATAAGAAGTCGGGTGAAATTGTCTTAATAACACATGAAGAATTCTCCTCCGAAATGATGATTATGAAGACAAAAAAGAGGAAACATCAAGTGGTGTGGCTGCTCTTGCCACTACTTCTACACTAACATTCTCCCTCTTTGATTCTCCAAATGATAATATCTCCAACAAGAATGTCACTTGCCTTATGGCAAGAGGAATGGAGGTATTATCATCGTCACACCGCACTTCCTTGATTGATGATGAATTTGATGATGAGATATCTCTTGAGCTAAAAAAGGAATTAGTTGCTTTTGATGTGTTTATGACTAACTTGCAAGGGGACCACAAGAAACATTTTGTGGACCTCTTAAATCAACTTTATCACACACAAGAGCTTCTTGATGAGAGGTGTAAAATAGGAAGAGAGCACATGATTGAGGTAGAAGCTTTAAATAATGCTCTAGAACAAGAACAAGAGACTAGGATGTCTCTTGAAACTAAACTTGAAGGACTTGATGAAGATAATGACTTAATTATTAATAAACTCATCAAGGAACATGACCATGCTATTGCTAAATATAAAACTGCTAAAAAGGACAAGATTGAGTTTGGTGTTGTTCATGAAAAACTTGCCGAGGACTTTAGGATGCTTGACAAGGCTCACAAGGCCTTGAAGAGTGAACTCTTGTTGCTCACAAAGTCTCGTGAAAAGCTTCAAACTCAATTGACCAATACTCCTTCACCTAGTACTTTCATTCCTTCTAGTTGTACAAATATACTTGAAGAAAATTCTAGGTTGAAGGGGGAGCTATCTAAGGCCACCTTTTCCAAAGGAAACAAGTCAATTGATGGCCTCTCGAGTAAGCAGAGGCCAAATGGTGAGAAAGGGGGCATTGTCTTTGTCTGTAAAGCCAAGAAGAAGAACAACAACAAGAAGAAGAAGACCAAGCCCGCAGAAGAAAAATACAAGGTCATTGTGGGTGGTAAGACCACAAGTGGCAAAACTATGTCTCATGATGACTTTGCGGGAAGTGTTAACCCTCACTATGTTTTAATGCATGATTATTATGGTGATGTATATTGATGGCCCAAAATATATCAAGCTCGTTGGGGAACCCCAAGAGGAAGGTATGATGAGCACAATAGCAAGTTTTCCCTTAGTATGAAACCAAGGTTATCAATCCAGTAGGAGCAAGGAAACACCCCAAAGGTGTAGCTAGCTGAACGTTGGCAGGGCGCACTACCGGTGCCAGCAGCAACGTGGAGACCTGCACAACACAACCACAGAACTCTGTCCCCAACTTGCGATGAGGTTATCAATCTCACCGGTTTTGCTGAAAACAAAGGATTAAACGTATCGAATGGAAGGAAGTAATAGTTTGCAGAAAGTAAACACAAAGCAGTAAATAGTTTTATAGATTTTATGTAAAAGAAAGGACCGGGATCCATAGTTCACGAGAGGTGGCTCTCCTTAAGATAGATAACATGCTGGGTGAACAAATTACAGCGGGGCAATTGACAAACATCGAGAAAGCAATACATGCATATACTAATCATCTTGACTCCTTTGGAACTTGATTGGGCATTACAACATTATACATAGACCGCCATCCAACTGCATCTATGACTAATAATCCACCTTCAGGTTATCATCTGAACCCCCTCCAGTATTAAGTTGCAAGCAACAAATTATTGCTTTACGAATTGCGTGTAATTTAAACAATATGATTGTTCTATGAACAAAGGATTGTTGTTTTCTCCTTAGTAGCAACAGCACATCTAGTACCTTAGAGATTTCTGTCACTTCCCCAGATTACCAGAGGCATGAACCCACTATCGAGCATAAATACTAACTATTGGAGTTGCTAGCATCTACTTGGCCAAGATAGCTACTAACAATATAAAGCATGCAAGATCACAAATAACAAAGACATGATAGAATCAATAATCAAACTGAAATAGCATCTCAATATCCATCGGATACCCACAAACACAACATGTAGAATTACAAATAGATGATCTTAATCATGAACGGAGATCACAAGATCTAAACATGAAAGCACAAAGGAGGAGAACCAACCATCTAGCTACTACATGGACCCGTAGTCCAAAGATGAACTACTCACGCATCACACCGGAGGCTTGCATGATGATGAAGAAGGCCTCCAGGGTGAACTCCCCTCTCTGGCAGGGTGCCGGGAAGAGCTTCAGATCTCTCCCGATCTATGGATGGAGATGACGGCGGCTACAGACTCTTTCGTGGATTTTTGATCGGGTACTTAGGGTTTTCGTCCCGAGGGCATCTTATAGGCAGAAGGAGAGGCCGAGGGTGTGCTGGGGTTGGCCAAACCACCCCCTGGTGCGGGCTAGGCCTGGCCGCACGGCCAGGTGGTGTGGATGGCCCCCAGCCCTTCTCTGTCTCGTATTCTGGCATGTGATAACTTCCAAAAAAATAGGCACTTTGGCTTTTGTCCCGTCCAATTCCGAGAATATTCATTTTCTGACTTTCCTGGAACCAAAAACAGCAGAAAACCGACAGCTGGCACGGTGGCTCTTTTTAATAGGTTAGTCTAAGAAATCATATGAGAAGTACTCCAAAGTGTGGACAAAACACAAGAAAGTGGATAAAACCAGGCATGGAACATAGAAAATTATAGATACATTTGCAATGTATCAACATCCCCAAGCTTAACTCCTGCTCGTCCTCGAGTAGGTAAGTGATAAAAAGAAAGAATAATTTTTGAGGTGACATGCACCATCAAAGACTTGGTCAAAGTATTTGTAAAACATTCAAAGATGGGATCATAGTACTTCAATCATAACATGAAAGACAAGGTTCTAGCAATAAGACAAAGAAACTATGATGCAACATGAAGAGGCACAAACAAAAGATTCATGAATAACAATGCTTTGCAAGACGATTGTTTGTTTCACATAAACAAAACATAGCATAATAGTATTCAGCTTGTCCCTCATAGAGTAGCAAATATAAATGCATCGGACACCTTCAAAGTTCATAAGAGTGACTAGATACAAATAGTTTAAAACAAGCAATATCAAGTTATGCATCAGTCAACTAGTCTTGGGACAATGCACATAGAACTAAGAATGGCTACTATGCTCTCAAAGTAGGTGCATAAAGGTAGAAGGTGGAGACTCAACATAAAAGTAAAAGAAAGGCCTTCATAGAAGGAAGTAGGGATTCAAGTCTCATAAAGAGCTTCCAAAAAATATGGTACTTGTTAGCTTTCAGCTCTCATTGCCCCTATCAGAAGAATCTTGAAGGTGATTAAGGTTAAAGTGACACAACTAGAGGATATGCTTGACAAGTTATAAACCGAAATCTCATGCCCCTTACTTACGAATACTGAACCTCATGCTACTCAACTGTAGTCACAAGTAAGCTCTTGTCATTGTAAGTACATGTTTATCATAAAGAACCGCCAACGGGTACCCCTTGCACATGATACAGGAGCAATCCCATAATCAAAATGACAAGGAAAGCAGAAAATGAGCATCTCAGCGATCTTTTTATTTGCTATTTGCATAGGTTTTTATTGAGGATGCTTCATAGAGTGCTCATTATGGTGATTCTGCAAGTTTCCACCATGATTAGGCATGACTTAGGCTAGCGGCCCAGGCGTTTCTCTAACACACATACAAACTCCATGATCTTACAAGTTCCACTTTTATTTCACACCGCCGGGATCCATAAGCAAAAGAACATGATATAAACGGGGTAAAAAGTACAAGTGCAATGTTGAAAGCGTTCCCCATGATACATGGTTCTGCTAATTTCAACTTATTAAGCGCAAGCATATACGCAACAAAGAAGGACCCAATGGTTCAAGTTTATTAGATGCAAAAAATTAAAGTGTGCCATCAAGTTCGTGAGAGCTTTAATCACTAGTTTTCTCATAACAAGTTTAATTTGGAAGGTAAAAAAAGCTTGAATATACTTCGAATAGCATAAGCTAGTAGGTAGGTATGGTGTACTCTTTGGAATAACTTGGTTTAGGGAGTTGGATGCATGAGTGGAACTCATATTTTGTTGTGGAGGCTAGCAAAAGACTGGGAGCGACAAACTAAGAGAGCAATAATGGCCATAATCATGCAGAGCGACAAAACATCATTGATCAAAGCATAAAGTGATACTACAAGTTGAAAACTAAAGGATCATAAAGGCTATGGTGACTTGACATAGTCATAACATGGTGTGAGCATGTGCCAAGTCAACCCAAATAAAGCATCAAAGGAGAATACCACCATACTATGCTTTAATATGCTAAAACAACGCATGATTCATCCAAGGCACATTAAGCAATCTCAATTGTTTATAAAAAGTCATGCTACATCAAAGAATACTAAGCATAAAGAACAATATCAGGCATGGCATGACAAAGCATAGGCCACAGTCAAAAACGAGCTCTTTTTACCACATAAGTATGAACATTCCTACTCTTTTCCAAACCAAACCAAACTATTTGCAAACCAATGTATGAAAGAGGGGGTCCAACCAATTTATTCAGAAAACTAAGCAAAAAAAAGCAAACGAAAAAGAAGACGCTCCAAGAACAACACAATTGTGCATGAAACAATAAAAATGAAGCGTTTGGAAGAAACCTGGGATTTTTATTGATGAAGAAGGGGATGCCTTGGGCATCCCCAAGCTTTGACGCTTGTACTTCTTGGATATTTCTTGGGGTGACACGCATGGCATCCCCAAGCTTGAGCTTTAGTCCATCCTTCATCTCATTACTCATTCCTTCCATACACGTGAAATATTTCCTTCATACAAAACTTCACACTATCTTTATTAGCAACATTAGTGCACTCAAGATAATAGGTCTTAAGGTTCAGTTCTAACACCAAATAAACTTCCATTATAACACTAGCTACTGAAGCACTTCCCTCAAAAAGCTCAATTCCCTAAAAGAACTCAAAAAGGAACCAACAAGAAGCAAATGCAGAAAATGGCAGAAATCTGTCAAAAAAAGACCAGCAGGTAAATACGAATTTTTTTCAAGACCTTCTGTTGCTCAAATCAGAAAGTATTGAACTAACGAAAGTTAGATAACAACCTGGGGCAGAATCACAAGAATTCACGCTTCAAAAATATGTTCAGAGATTTTACAAGAATTTTTACGGTGAAGCACAGAAATCTGTTTTGGGAGAGCAACTTTCCCAATCATTACTTCTCTCTCATTAGAGGTTACTCTTGGCACAAAAAAGCAAATAAAAAGGATAAGGGGTGGTTATTACTGAAGTAATAACTTCCAAGACTCATCTAAAACTTTTGGGTTATCTCCCAATAAGTACTTTTTTTAACGCCTTTAAGTTAGGCATAAGAAGCAAGAAAGAATCAAGTGTTTTCAAATGAAGAAGCATTAAGAACAAATTTTGTTTTCATTGGAGAAGCAAAATAAATCTTCTCTCTCTTCTTTGGGAAGTGTTCTATACCTTTCTTGAGTGGGAGTTGATATTTAATGGTGCCTTCTTTCATATCAATAATGGCATCAACAGTTCTAAGAAAAGGTCTTCCCAAAGTAAAAGGACAAGAAGCATTGTATTCAAAATATTCCGCTGCATATACCCCTCAACAAAATGGTGTAGCTGAGAGGAAGAACCAGACTCTTATTGATATGGCAAGGACCATGTTGGCGGAGTTTAAATCTCCATACAAGTTTTGGGCTGAAGCAATCTCCACCGCATACCATGCATCAAACCGTCTCTACCTCCGCAAAGAATTGATCAAGACTCCATATGAAATTCTTACCAGTAACAAGCCCAACGTTTCATACTTCTGGGTGTTCGATTGTAGGTGTTTCTATCGCATTAAGGGTGTTTGTTTATCCAAATTTGATTCCAAATCATTAGAGGTTTTTTTGTTGGTTATGGTCTCGAATCTCACACTTATAGAATCTATGACAAGCTCTCCGGAACAGTTATAGAATCTTGTAGTGTAGTTTTTGAAGAATATGATGGTCCCCAAGGGGGGCGTGTTGATGTTTGTGATGTAGATGATGAAATGCCTCAGTATACCATAGGAAGAATGGGTGCGGGATTCATCTGCCCCGTTGAGGAACCCCTTATGGCGGATCGAGAAGAACTATGCTCTACTCAAGTGGATCCCTCGTCTTCACAACATCAATAAGCTCCTATCGAGGAAGATAATGACCAAGCGGAAGACAAGTTTTGGACCCTCAACAAGTTGATCAGGGAGAACCCTCTAGCTAGGAGGAGCTTGAGTCTCCATTTTCCAGAATGTCCAGCGCTGCTCAGTCAACAGCTCGACACCTGTCTAGGAGTGTGCTTGATCAAGACCAAGGTTATTCTTTGTCTCTTAATGAAGATAATGACTCCAATGATGATCAAGGTCAAGTTAATGGTCAAGGCGAGGACCAAAATGATGAAGTGATCTCCACAAGAAACAACAAGGAGATCGAAACTCGTCGCCAAGCTAGAATGGATAGAATGTTGGAACTAAGAGACCACACTCTTGAGAATGTGGTAGGAGATTTAAGAAGAGGGATGTCCACTAGAGCTCAATTGAAGAATTTTGGTGAACACCAAGCACACATTAACATGGTGGAACCAAAGAAAGTTTAGGAAGCTCTTGAAGATTCGGATTGGTTGGAAGAAATGCACAAAGAGCTCAACAACTTTGAGAGAAACAAAGTATCACTACTAGGAAACAGCTCTTCTGTAGCGCATGGGATTCCATCTTCTGTGGCGCATATCCCTGTTGGCGCATTCCTGCATATGCGCCACAGGAAGCAGATACCAGTGGCGCATACAGTCCAATGCGCCACAAAGTCTATATGCGCCACATACATCGTTTCTATATGCACCATTGAGTATATCACATGTATTCAAAATAAAATACATTCCTGGTGTATAATCAGGTATTTATATAGGATTTATATAGTATTTATCCAGATCAGTATAAACAGTACATTGCACATATAGTAGATGAAAACTGACATATAATACAAACACAAGTATAATGTCATCACACTTAGAGCCTGATCGAGATACATATATAGTGTCAAGTGCCGAATTTTTACACAAGCGCCGAATACAAAGTTCATATCATCTCACATTACAAATATGAAGTGGCCACCGCCGCCTACACGAGGATCAAATAGAATACATCTGTGATAATGGTGAGCAAGAGAATTAGCCCGACCAATATCTTCATCCGGTTCTTCTTCCACAAGTGGTTCCTCCACTTGGCTATCGCCTCCTCTCTAGTCGCGTATCCTTTGTAGATGTTGTCGCTGAACTTGTTCACTTGTTTGTGACAATCCTCCCACTCCTCGTAGACTCATGTACACCACATACCCATGTACACCACATACCACCTCGTCGCCCTCTCTATAGACGACAAGGCATATTAGTAAAAATACAACGAAAAGAATTAATAAAGGGTTCACATCCATATATATATATATGTTCACAGAATACAAAACAAAGGATCCATACACCTAAAAGATAGATCATCATAGAAGCAATAAGTTCAACGACAACACGACCACAAGGTAGTTTAAGTCTAACAACAATGACCATTTCAACCACGAGATAGTAAAGTTTATGACACACACACTAATAGAACAGGCATCCATCAAGAATATACACACACTGGATCATGCAAGAGGCACACATCGATCATGATGAAGACTTCCTCTTCTCACTCGGCTTCGGGAACGGTAGATAGCCCTCTTTCGTCATCCACGTCCTTGTGTCACCCTGCTTACGGAGGCGTTCTTCGATCTCCCTCTTACTCAACCCTCTAGCTTGTTGTAGGGCACCCCCCTTGTGTTGACATCTTCAATGATGATTTGTGACAACTTCATCTGAATGCGATGGAAGTCTTCTCTAAGATCAGCATCGTCGACTCGCGCCAAAGTTTCGGCCCATCCTCGGAGACTAGATGGCAGCGTTAGGTTCTGGCAATTCCGAACATAGCCTTTAAGGTGATGGAGGACGTAGAAGGCCTCCTTGGCACCAGTAGTCGACTGCTTGACACAGGGGAACTCGAGCACGTGCTTCAACACGTGTTTGCCATCCTTGATACATTCACCCTTATCTACGAAGGTGCATCCCTTCTTGGTGTAGCCCTCGAGAGCCTCATTGAGAACGCCCCTTATTCTGGTGTAGTCTTTCTTCTTCGTCAAAGTCCCCAAGTCAAAATACATGGCTAGCGAATACCTCGGGGCAAGGACAATGAGTGTGCAGTATTTGTCTCTGCGCAACACAATTGGAATGGAATGTTGGAAAATGAGCAAAGGAAGAAATCTATAAGAAATGCATAAGTGACAGTGGCGATGAGCGAGTGTGTGTACTTACTTGGGAAAGAAAGGCAAAAGAAGTGTGCCCTTCCTCTTGTTGTCCACCATGAACTTCTCGAGGTACGCCATCGCCTTGGTCCGTGTCTCTGATCTTTCGACCAACTAGTTGTCCCGCATGTAGTAGGGATCCACTATCGCAATTTCCGGGGTACTCTCTCTCTCTCTTGATCTTGATCGCCAGATTGAGCGCGTATAGGCGGACCAAGTTATAGTCCAGCCGTTTCGTGAGAAACAGCTTGAATATGTCCTCGAATGCTATGAAGAATATATCCGCGGGGGGTTCATCAACGAAGCCCATGTCCAATGGCACCTTGGCCATGAAAACCGGGTAATTTTGATCTTCGTCTTTAAGAAGGAGGCCCTCTAGTGTCTTCACACCCTCGTGCAAAGTTAACATGGCTCCAACCGCAATGTGGATCATATCCGGAATCAATATCGGATCACCAGCTACATGCACTCGGGGCATGCCATATTGTGTGGATGGTACGACGACGACATCCTAACCCCGGATCCTCTTCGGAAGAGGCTGGCTCGCACCCTTCTTATTATTATTATTACCTCTCTTCCTGTAGTGCTTATTCTTCACAACAGTGTCAGCCACTGCCATCTGCTCATCAGCCGCCTGTCGGAGTGTGTTGGGGCTGAAAACCAATCCTGGTTTCTCTTGTGGTGGATCGGCGGTCGGAGGCGTCTCTTGAGAAAGACCATGGAAGACTAGGCGCTACATGCATGTATTGGGCTGACCAGCTTGATGGTCGTCGCGAGCTATGAAGGGTTCTTCATCCACAGAAGGCATATACAATCCTTTGGCAGCGCCAGTGTTGATGAAGTCATCAACGTTGACCAATTCATCATCATCTTCATGGGTGCCATCATGTGGTGGTGGTAGCGGGGGCGACGGTGGTTGTGGCACAACGTCTTTGCCATGTGGCGGTGCACACACTGCCAAGAGTTGATGGTGACGGCTAGTGGTGGCAACGACGGCGGCTACTGTCTTCCGAGGTGGTGGCCGGGTGATCGGTCGAGAGGTGGCGCCGGTGCTCCCCCCCCCCCCCGCAAGACGAATCTGGGTCTTCGGCCATGTCAAGGGCCAGTTGTAGCATTCTCCAAGGGTCTTGTGTTCATCGGCTCCCTAAGGTTGAAATGGGGGGTCCATGTCATTGCACCCTGGCAACACCCGAGACAACCTGACCCTCATCACGTCATCATCCATTGGATTGTTGTGCATCGTGTGGCTCGCCGGTTGTATGAGAGTTCCCTTGGCAACATCCTTCAACTCACCTCCGACATCTTTAAGCAGGAGTACGCAAGAAGTGTCCTGAGGCAAAAACATGTTGTTGGGCGTCATGAGATGGCAGCAGTCATGCATCAAAGGCATAAAGGAGATGATGTGCACTAACTAATTAGTTACCTTGGTGATGGCGTGGATCTCGGCTAATGTAGAGACACGGCCGATGCCAGCGGCTGGCCTATCATCATCTGCAATCTCCCGCTTGGGTGCCTCACGAAGCACCACCGTCGTCGGCTGCGCCTTATTGGTATCTTTGGCGGGAGGGGGCGTCGGTGTGACCAAAACGAGCGGCTGTGTCCCGACGTTGACGGCCGGTGGGGTCACCAGGTCCGGCGACATGGTAACATTGATGCCCGAGTTGCTGCCGCTTAAGCTGGGCAGATGTATCGTCCCCTGTCGACCTCCCGCATTCCAAGCAGTAAGCCCCTCGAAAAACTCAGGGGGGATCATCGAGCAGAGCTTCTTTTCCACTAACTTGTCCACCGTTTTCTTGTCCACCGCCTTCTCCTCCAGTGTCTGCACCTTCATCTTCAGCTCTTCAACAACGGCTTTATCCTGGTTCTTCCTCTCCCTTCTTTTCTTGGCATCCTCTTTGTAGTACTCCTTGAACTTCATGCTCGTACCGAAGCCGGACACACGGCCAGCTGAGGACGGCAGCAACCCCTTGTACCTCTTCTTGTAAGCATTGGTCGTCCTGTTGAAAACCGTGTCCCACGACTCCGTCGAATCCCGGGACGACTCTGTGGCAGTAGCGTCCTGTTTTCTGTTTACTCTCTGCAAGCTTTTACTTTCTTCCACACAATACGTTTAATCCTTTGTTTTCAGCAAAACCGGTGAGATTGACAACCTCACCGTAAGTTGGGGGCAAAGTTCTATGGTTGTGTTGTGTAGGATTCCAAGTTGGAAACAACACCTTGGAGGTGTTTACTTGCTCCTACTGGATCGATAACCTTGGTTTCATAACTGAGGGAACTTACTGTTGTGCTCATCATACCTTCCTCTTGGGGTTCCCCAACGAGCTCGATATCAACCACGAGTTAGCAGTAACCAATATTCAACAAGAAGCGCGAGAAATCGCGCAATCGAGAAGATACGGCGGACCAAGCAATCTTACGGCCCAGGTCCCATGAGGTCTTGGCGGCGTCAACGAGAGCCTTCTGCGTAGAAAGAGAAGTAAGAACAAGCCGCGGTGCAAGACAGCGAATAAGCATTAAGATTGGCAACATGACGCATACCTTGACGGAGGCCCCTAGCGCCTTGGCTTGGCCGAGCCCCTGCTCCAGCGCCTCCACCAGCTGGCGGGCCTGGCCAATAGCCAGAGGCGCCGCCTCCGACAACTGCGCCAAGATGGCGTCCAGCGGTAGCGGCGTAGCCCGAGCCGGCGTCCAGCCAGTGACCTGGAGGTCATCGTCACTCACTAGAGCCACGGAGGGCCCATCCTCCGGCTAGAAGGGGGCCTCCGGCTGCGGCACCTCCACCGGCTCCTCCACCCGGTAGTCGCTAGGGTCAGCGCCCACCGTCGAGCCAGAGGGAGGCACGGCCGTGCCGACGCGCCCAAGCAGAAGACCCTCGGCAAGCCGAGAGACAGCCCCAGCCTGGTGAAGTGTCGTGGGTGCAGCCGGTGGAACCACCTCCGTCGCATCCGCACCAGCCCCAGCCGGTGGAGCAGATGCCGCCTCGGGGGCTGGAGCCGGAGCCGGCGCACTTCCCTCGGCAGCAGGTGGAGGGGCAGACACGGTGGCGACGGTCGCGGAGCCGGGCAAGGACATCGCTTTGCTACAGAAAAGACAAGGATGAAGAATGCAAGTGCGAGCAAATCAACACAAGTACCAGGAGGACAGAAGCACCTACCCGGCAATGCTCCGCATGGTGGCCGCGGGTCGGGGGTGGCGTGTCTTCGTGGCGCTGCCTCCGGCCGGAGCAGCACTGGTGGGGGCGACCTGCTTCCCCTGCCCCTGGGCGCGGCGACCTCGGCCAAGTCCACATCCTCGCAATGAGCAGCTATTCCAATACAAGCAAAACATCAAGACTCGTGGCCAGAAGCACAGCAAGAGCGAAGCTCGCAAGGACAAAGGAAAAAGTCTCACCTGGTGGAAACTCGCAGCCCTCGTTGGCCCGCATGGGGAGCCGCTCCAGCTCCACCGGCAGAGCCTTCGCCGGCTTGAAGTCCGCGGCAAAATTGGGGAGCTCGTTGTCCCTAATGCCGTCCTCCGCTAGCTGTGCCGTGAAAAGCTACTCAACAAGGGAAGAGAAGAGGCACGAAGCGGGAGTCCCTCGGGAAAATCCACCCAGAAAAGAGGAGGAGAGACATACCTTTGGTGGAAGCCGGCTACGGTGGTACGGCCGGCAAGAGAACACCTAGTCCTCCTCCAACACCTACTTCAAGATGGTGGCGAGCCATTCACGGAGGGCGGCGTATGGCACATCCAGCCGGGATACCCGGGTGGGATCCAAATGGCCAGAGAGGTGGCACATCTTGTGCGACCGGTGCTGCAATGGGAGCACGCGGTTCGCCATCCAGGACAACAGAATGTCCCAGGCGGTGAGCCGCTCCTTCTCCACGAGGACCGCCAGCCAGGCGCCCATCCAGTCGATGTCGCCCTGGGCGCCCAAGTGCTGGACGCTATAGGCCTTCCGGCTAGAGGGGACATTGGCGAAGGCGGGGACCTTGATCCATTCCACCTCGGTGTTGTTGCGCATGTAAAAGTACGAGCGCTGCCAGAGCTTGACAGTGTCCGGAAGCTCCAGCTACGGCATCACCGCTGACGGCCGCGGGTAGATGGCATAGCAGCCTGTCTCCGTCAGTGGGCCGCCCTTTCCAACCACCTGAACTTTGAAGTAGAAAAACTTCAAGAAGTTCGTGGCGTCGGGGAAGACACCAAGGTACACCTCGCAGCAGGCCGCGTGCTGTGACAGCATCGACACGGCGTTGGCTCTGAGGTGGTGGAGCTGGAGGTCGAAGGCGATGAGCAGCTCCAGGACGAAGCGGCTTGCGGCAGACCAAGGCCGCGAGCGAAGTGGGCGAGGAAGACGATGGCCTCGCCGGGCTGAGGGTTGGGCACCCGCTCGCCCTCCGGCGCGAGGCGGTGCTTCACCAGCCGCTCCGACGGCAAGAACCTACCCCGCCGCTACGTCTTCACCAGTTCCTTGGTGACGTACGAGCCGCACCACCCGCCGACGACCTCGAGCAACATGTTGTTCGGAAAGGTGGCCGTGATTGAAGCACGTGGACCCGTTGTTGAGGAGGAAGAGGAATGGCACCAGCGACCAAGAAGCTGTGGCGCAGAGGAGCGGTGAAGGGCTAGAGCGCAAATGAGAGTAGGGGCGACAAGCACAGCAAGACGAAGTGAAGAACCCACACCCCTTGGCGTCCCTATTTATTGGGGAAGAAAGGTCGCGCCAGTTGCCCTCCCTCCGCGCCACGTGGCAAGCAACTGGCCCACTTCTCCATGACGGTTCTAGAAGAAGTTACTGCGGGAGGCAAACCGCGCCCACGATCTCCAAGAAACAGAAATGATGAAGGCATGTGCGCGGTTACCAAAAAACTGCCGCGGCAGACTAAGAAGTTAAACTGACGCGACGCGCGCCAAAAACGGCAGGCGTGGCTGACACAAGCAATGAAGACAACAAACTAGCGATCCCTCTCCCGGCTGGGTGCAGAAGCCGGTCAAGAAGATCACCGCTCACACCCTGTGGATGGGGCCATCGGCTGCGTAGCCGGTAAACCCCAGCCGGGAAAAAGCACAGAATCTCAAGCCGGTACAAGACAAAGACTACAAGACAAATGAAAACGACAAAGCATCTGCACCATCAATCATTTCAAATGAGCATGCAAGAACTTCTCCACGGGGCCAAGTCCTAATGCGCTCGGGGACTAGTGTCGGGGGGATGACCCCCCGGGTAGGCCAAGACGGGACCAACCGGCCGGCTCCAAGGAGCTCATGTCTTCTGGACCCAGATCAAGGAACCACAGTCGGGTGGAATCCCCCAACCGGTCTGCATTCAAGTTTCCCTGGCTGGCCCATCTAGCCGGGTAGCTAGAAGAACCGGCTGGGAGGCCGCTCCTAGCCAGCCGCCTCGGATCCGCTGGCCATGTTACGGTGGGAGTGACGCTCCTTGCTGAGCGC
Source organism: Avena eriantha (assembly GCA_910589775.1). Classification (NCBI taxonomy): domain Eukaryota; kingdom Viridiplantae; phylum Streptophyta; class Magnoliopsida; order Poales; family Poaceae; genus Avena; species Avena eriantha. Next base: position 107,908,898 of record OU342746.1, on the reverse strand, counting down.
ACCTTTGACCGAACAGGCTGGCTGGCCTAGCCGGTGCTACCGGACAACTGTACCAAAGCTGGAGGCTAACGAGCAAAACAAGGGCTGACGAGGAAAGCTCTGGCTTACGCATAAAGAGCTAGCTGATGGATAAAGAGCCGGCTGACGAGTAAAGCAGGGGCGCTAGACACTGTAGCGTGGTCATCCCCTGTACTGGAGGTTTGACTGGACCCGGGCCTACCGTTTGGCCCTGTCTAGCCAGCCCACATTGTAAGGCCCAAATCCAAACAGTAAACCCTAGAACCCACCTTGTAAACTACCTCCTCAACCAGTATATAAGGGGGTAGTGCTAGGGTTCGAGAGGGAGACAAGAAGAAGCATTTTGAGACAACCACAAGTTAGAAGTTCCCCACATTCGACAAGTTAAGTAGCCAAGGAAACAACTCAAGGAGCATCTGTATTGGGCATTCGCCCCCTTTGATAGTAGATCCTTGCAGGAGTAGGAGTTTTACCTCGCCAAGAGGGCTCCGAACCTAGGTACATCGATGTGTTTGCAGTATTCGTGCCCAACCCGTTGCGAGTAGCCACTGATTGTCCCCTTCAAGCCATCCCCGATGGTATTGCCGTGTTCCACACCACGACAGACTTCGTGGTGGCATCATCACGAGAGTCAGGCCGGGAGAGCTCATCAAACTGGGAAGGAGATGGGCTAGACTTAGACGAAGCCATGTCTTCATCAAGGATCTCGGTAGGCCCGAAGACATCTGCATTGACCATCTTGGTGATCCTGGTGTCGAGGCCAGCAAGGGAATTCCACATAGCTTCTCTATCAATTCTTTCCCTTCCTCGTCTAGCTTGGGAAAGCCGGAGGTCACCAGATCGATGTCGGAATTATCATAGTGTGCCTTGACCAAGGATAGGTTGCTCCTTGCACTAGCCCGAATACAAGAGGCTTTCCAGTCCTTGACTTCTCGGGGGCTCGGCGCAAGATTTCCACGTACTTGGCCGCTGAGTCTGCCACCTTGATATTTATTCCTAGAGGCTGGGATATCTCCTTGGCCTGGGCAATGGCTGTGATGACGAAGTTGCCAGCAAGAATCATGCATTTCGTGGGATCTAGAGCACCTTCACCCAGGTTGGCCAAGCCAATGGGAGCTGTGGTTTGCATAAGATACAAGGACCATGAGTAAAGACATCAAATGATTGTCCAAAATACAGAATCAACTAAGACAGGGAAAAGTTACTAAAGATGCTCGTATCTGCCTGCTTGCATGTCTCTGCTAAGACATTCCGTTCCTTCTGAAATGTCTTGTACACCTCAAGGTTCCTTGCATTATACTCCTTGGCATCTTGGTTCTGTTCCTTGAGTTGTGCAAGTTCATTCTTCAGGTGCTGTATCTCGGCGTTGGCAGACTCTTGCAGCGCCTTCATACCCTCATCATGTCCCTTGACGGCATCAACCAGGTCTTTCTTCAAGATTTTGTTCTCATCATCGAGCTCTTGGATATGCTTGGATTGCTCAACGATTCTCTTGGCCTTGGAAATGGCTTATGTAAGATGGAAATCAGAAAGTACTATGAGAAGACGACAGAAATGAATCCATGAGGAAAAGTAAGAAGCTATTAAAAGAAACAGACTTTGGCTATTTTTTATTTGTTGCTTTAGGAAGGCTGTTTTACCCTGTTCAAGGTCTAGTTCCTTCTGCAAAGCAGCAAACCTCTCATTGGCGATGATCCTCCATCTATTCTCATTCTGCAAACAATTAACATGCTTAGTTTCTTTGGAGCATTTAGTCGGAACTATCTTATTTCAACTAAACGCTCGAGGGCTATAACACAAGATTTTAATCAGCAAGTATGCTACTCTTAGAGCATCTAGCCAGAATTCTTCTAAGTTTCCACCTAGATGCTCGGGGCTACACTATCAGTTTTTACTCTTAGTTCTTTGGAGCACTCAGGCCAATAACTTTTGTTTATTTGCCTAAGAGCTCGGGGGCTACAGAGGGTTATACTACACAAAATAAAAGAAGTGAAGTTCAAAAGACTTACAATGGCAATAAGCTTGAACAAAGGATTTGTCCAGATTGGCATATGCAGTATGGAAGATACCGACATTGTTATACATGGCATCTGCCTGTGCAATCAGGTCATCCAGGCACAACGTCGGAGGGGTTATAGCCAAAGGAGATGTTGAAGCTGAAGGCATGGATGATGCCCTAGCCGCCTGTTGCGTTTTTAGAATGGTTGATGGCTCAGAGGCTCCCACCTTGTCCGTTGCCACAACCACCTCCGCCTCCGCCTCTTCCATTACTTGCTTCCCTTTCTCGGTGGCATCCTTAGCCGGAGCTTTAGCCACTTTAGAGGACGTGCTCTCCTGTGTTGCCTGACCACTGGGAGCAACATCCGCCTCGACAGAGCCTGAGATATCAAGGATTGGATTGACATCTGTCTCCATGGAGGAGATCTTAGGGATAACGGGGGATGAAGGCCTAGTGGGACTAGTAGAAGGTTTGGCGACAGGAGTAGGGGAGTAGCAGTGGGAGAGGGCTTGGCGGCCACATCTCTGGTCAGCATGTCACGAATGTTTTTTGAACCTCCAGCATCTATGGAGGATCTCCTCAAAATAGCACCGGCTTTCCTCCAGAAACGTACAAAGTATAAGTACCAGAGTTGAAAAAGGTAAGAGCTAAAATCACAAGATGGAGAATGAATATACTTACTCCACGGCAGGAGCCTTGGTGAGGGGAATGTCATTGGATTTCTTCTTCTCCGCCTCTAAGGTAGCGGTGGATCGTCTAGAGACTCCACTCTCCGACTTCTTCTTCTTCTTGGCCTCGGTAGTAGCATTAGAAGTGGAGCTCTTCCACTTTCGTGCTATGGAGCTGGCTGATCCTTGGGGGCATCGTTGTCGAACACCACTTGGATATTCTTCCGCTTGGGATCATAGACCTGGGAGGCCATCTGGTCTGTCGCCAAGGTCTCCAGCTAGGAAACAAAGGAGTGTTAGACTGACAACTTTAAGTCCAAAAAAAACCTTAGAGTATATAACAAGCAACAAAGGAAACAAAAGCTACCTCTAGGCATTTGCCACAGTCGAACATGTCATAGGTGATCTTGAAGCCATGATTCCTGTCCTTCACCTTGATGATGTCCTTTAGCCGGAGTTTTACATAGTCAGTGGAGAAGTTATCCTACGAAATTCGCATGGGATCCCTCTTGTCTTGAGTGTATTTGCACATCAACTCAACACAGTGCTACAGAGGCTGGATCCACCTAACAAACCAGCACATGGCTAGGTCCAAGACCATCACACCTCCGTCCACGAGCCATTCAATCTGCCTTACAGCGCAGTTGGCCTCGTCGTTGGACAGAAGGAAGGCTGGGGTCCGCCATGCGGGCACTTCGGTGGCGGCTTGGTCAACAAAATCTGGATATGTCTCAGGCGGTCAGGCAGGGGAATATCTGGTCCATAGAAGTATGCGCGCTACTAGTTCTTGCATGACTCATGCCCTACGATGTCGGGGAAGCACCAGCTAGGCTGGATCTTAAAGCTAATGGTTCCACAAATCCGCAACTTGTCCTTGGACTCTACGGACGCTCTCTTGATGGTAAAAAAATAAATGAATAGATCTAATCTAGGTTTGATTCCTAGGAATCCCTCGCACAAATCTACGAAATTGCTAAGGACGAGGATGCTGTTGGGAGAGAGGTTGTGGGGAAGTACCCGGAAGTACTGGAGGATGTCTAGGAAGAAGTCGGAGACTGGCAGGCTTACGCCTCGTACTAGCTGAGCTTTGAGGTACACTTTCTCTCCGTCTTGTGGATAAGGAGCTATCTCGCCGGCTGGCGCCGACCACCAGACCAAATCCTTTGCCGTGGGAAGATACCCCTCGGTGACAAGTTCTTGCAAATCTTTGGCGGAGAGGTCAGAGCCCCTCCACACTCCCTTGTGGGAGTCATTGTCCTCTTTGGCGGCATCTGGCGCCACTCGTTCTTGGTCGTCGCCAGGGGTTTCCACCACAGCGGTGACAGGGACAACCACCCCTTCCAGCGGGACAGTTACTCCCTAAGATGGCTCTGGAATAGCCTCGGGGGTCACCGTCATTGAAGCAATGGATCTACTGGAGGCCATTGTGATGATGGAAGTAGGTGGAGAAGAAGAGGGCTCTGGCTAGGGTTTTTCGAGGAAGTGCTGAAACGGGCACGCGGCTAGAGGAAGACGAAGACGAGGAAGCGAATGCGGGTAAAAATAAAATAACCTGATCGTGGTGAAAATATAAAGACCCCGCGCCAAGGTTCATGCAAAGGGATTTGATGTACGGAGTGTTGCTGATGTGGAAACGAACGTGCGCGGTAATTTCACCATGTCCTCTATCTTTGCTGCCTTACCGTTTAGGATTTCGCACGCGATAAAATAGCTGATGATTAATTCCATGTCTTCTATGAGTTTCGAGGTAGCGTAGGCTGGACCCTACGTCATCCTCCTGACAGTTGTAGTAAAGTGTCATGTCTAGAGATTCCATCGAAGGCGGAGATTGTCCGGCTCTGGAAACGAAGACTCAAGGAATCTGCGGCTACATTGTGAAGCCAGAGAGGATTGCAGGATTCTTTGGGAGACCTTTGAGATATTACTCGACGAATTGCTGGCATCACCTACACACAGCATTCAACAGGAATGGGCAAGACGATGCAAGATTTAAAAGTCCTCCGGGGGCTACTGCTGGGATATGCTAAATGGGTATCACCATAGCACGTCCTTATTCCAACTATCCTGGGTGGCCCATAGTTGGTAGCAAGGCCTATGGCCTGCTGGGCGACCCAGTTAGACGGATCCAGAAGGGAGTCCCATGCCGGATGAAGGAAGGCTACGAAGGAGTCACCGACATACTCGGAGCCTTGGAGTGCAAGACACGAAAAACTAGTTCGTATTAGTGTAGGACTCTTTACCTTGTCCGGCAAGGATCTTTCCCTGTAAACCCTAGGCTCTGGCGCCTTTATAAGCCGGACCCACGGGAGACTTTAGGGCACAACCTAGATTGCTACATACAACATACAACACCTCGCACAATGAACGTATCTCTGTAACTCGGCGTATCGCCATTATAGTGATTTGTAGCAGGAGTAGAGTTCCGCCACCGTTGTGGGACTTGTACCTGGGTAAGCTGTGTTACCTCGTACCCACCAACTCTCCACCTTACCCCACGTCTCTAAACACGCATTGTGAGGACCCCTCCATGGCGTGCTCATCGGCAATACCACGACAATGGACATGTGAAGACGTGTCTTAATGAATCAATCCCATAGTGTACATGGCAGAGCAAATTATGAGTCTTCATCAAGCAACAATGATCAAGTGTTACATTCCGGCTTGGATGGAGGTTGAAGAGTTGTCATCAAGATCAAGCAGGATGTGCAAGGCAAAGGTATGGCCTTGCTAGGTTTTTCTTTTACCGTTCTCAAGGTGGTTGTTGGGAGACCGGGTTATAGGATACATAGCCGCACTATCAAGAGGGGCTTTCGGTTGGGTAACTTGATCACATCGTCGTATGGAGCTCAATCCGTTTCATCTTCCTATTTTGTTGCTTCTTGGTGTTTCTCTATCTGAGGTTCTTGAGCTTGTTGCTAGATCTTCAACAAACCCAATTTCATCGAAAACAGAATTCGTATGCATCTTCTATGGTGTTTTGGAATTTGAAGGTTTTACTGGTTCTTCTTATATGGAAGCTTCATACCTTTATTCATTTGGTTCTATCCTACTTTGTTGGACTATGATGTTTCTCTACACCATCTTGTATAGCTTGTTTTCCTCGTTAAAACAAGCCCAAGATCATCGAAATCAATGTCTAGATGCAAAAGTTATTGTGTTTTTCGTGAAGTCTATTTCAGATCCGGTTCAACCGGGATTGATACCGGGATTCCTGGTTTCGTAACCAAGTCTAACCGGGATTACATTCTGTAACCCTTCCTAATTTAGATCCGGTTCAACCAGGATTCAACCGGGTTCAAACCGGGATTCAATCGAACATGATACCGGACCGTCTGGTTTTTGGGCCGGTTTAACCGAACTTCAAACCGAGTTCACGCAGTTTTCTCCCAATGGCCATATTTGCTTTCCCCTATAAAAGGGGGTTCTTCCCCCAACGTTTTTGGGAGTTCTTGACCATGAAACTGACCTCCATTGTTGAACTTCTTGAGGTTGATTCCTCTCCCTTCCCTCCTATGATTCTTGCATATTTTTGAGGGCTTTGGACGAGTAGATCTAGATCTACAATCCCCACCAATCAATTCCTCCTCTAAGTGAGGGAAACCCTTTGGATTAAGATCTTGAAGTCATTGGTTGACTTCCACTATTGTTCTTCCTCTCTAATTCCTCCCTAGCACTTGTTGCTTTGGTGAGATTTGAGAGTGAAGGATTTGAGCACCCTTGGTGTTCTTGCTTTGCATTATTGCATAAGTGTTGAGTTATCCATTATGATTTGTTCGAGTGAGAGACCATGAGCTTGTTACTCTTGGAGGGTGACCTCCTAGTTGGCTTGGCGGTTGGTGCCACAGTGTCCTCTTCATGGAATATTGTGAAGATACTCGGGCTTCTCCTTCGTGGAGCTTGTGAAGTGGTTGTGGAGCTTGCCATCTCCGAAGTGGACGAAAGTCTAGCCATAAGGAAAGGGCCTATTCCTTCATGGGATAGACTCAGATAAGAAGGTGAGCCTTCGTGGCATTTGGAAATCCTTCATGGAATCCCACACCTCTCCAACGTTACGTACCTTCTTGTAAGGGGACACGGGAATACACCTTCGTCTCCGCGTGCCTCGGTTATCTCTATACCCGAGCTTACTTTTCTTGTGATATCCATCGTGCTTGAAGTACTTATATCGTGCTTATCACTTGTGGTATATTTATATTGTGTTATCTTGCTTAGCTTAAGTTGTTGTTGGTGCAATTAGTTGAGCCTAGTGCATTTAGGTTTTGTGCTTGTAAAATAAACGTTAGTTTAATTCCGCATTCTATCAAGCCAAAACCGTATTAGTTTTGAAATTGCCTATTCAGCCCCCCTCTAGGCGACATCTCTATCCTTTCAGTATTGCTGAATCGGCCAGTTTGAAATGTTGTTGAATCCGTTAAGTGCGGCTGATTACGAAGTAAGAATCTGTCAATATTTTTCTATCTTATTATGTACTGCTGAATCTTTTAAATGCTAGGACCAAATATACCAAAAACATTGTCATTGCTAACTGGCTATTTTCACTAGAGCTTTTTCCTTTCTATCATAGGAACCGTTGGATGTGTGTTTTGGACAGATATAAGAGGGGTAAAGATATAGCATGATTTCACCAAGTGAAGTCATACGGTATCAGTCTAGTTTTGGCACCGACGGTGGTTGTGTCCATGGTTCTTTTGACATTTCGCATGAATATATGTGTCGTGGTGGTGTCACGGCAGATGCCATGGATAGGCTAAAGATGGAGCCAAAGTGCGCTAGAGGTATCCAGGGAGGGATAGTGTGGTGATTCCACACACAGATGTATGTATTCTCAAGATCTATGGTCTTTACAGATGCTCCTTGAGTTGTTCGTGGGGAGGAGGAAGATGAACTTCTCTACTACCCACGCCTCTCTTTGAGGTTCTTCCCTTAGTAAAATGATCGACCCCCTCCTCTAGAGGTACTGGCGCACCTTATAAAGGGGTGGCTAGGTTACACTTAGGGCTTATGTGGAGGGCATATTCTAGGAATATGCTCCTCCCAAAGTGGCAAAGCGGTGCTCTCCTTTTTCACTTCATAAGACACTCAGAGCTCATGTCATAAGCCTCTGTGGTGCTATGTCACCCGACCAGTTGCGACGTCACCTTTATCAGCCCGTACTCACTAGTCCTTCTCTCTGTCTTCTACGCTCACTCTATAGTGGAGAGAGAAAAGTGTTGACTATGGAAGATACCTTCCTTCTCTTGTAAGCCAACTCGTAACCCGGCTTCTGCCTGGTTAAGTCGGCCTTGGTGGTACCTACAAACAAGTAACTTGAGGGTGCCGACATACATTTATATGTCGGTCGAGGTAACGTTGGGTGAACACCACCTAGGCTGGCTTGACCGTAACTTGACTGGCCTTTAGGTAACTCGGTCAGCTCCCACTTTGACCTTGTCGTACCTCAGCTTACATTGCCTTTATACCCCGGCTTGACCCTACCCGGGGTCATCCCCCCAACATTAGTACCCAAAGCTGGTGCGGGCTTAGCAACTTCAGCTGGTTAGGACACATCAGGTTCAACCCGCCAGATTCTTAATTCTTCTTGCTGAGGTATTCTTATGTCGGCACGTTCCGAACTTAACTCGGCTGCTTACTTTAGTGACTTTGTATTTTCTTTGATCTCCCTTGGCTCTTTTCGAGTTACTTCTCATTGGCCGGCTTATAATTTAGCAACCGGGTTACCCCACTTAGATGATTTCCTTCTCATGTACACTGCCTTGCATCCTACGTGGAAGGTAATCATTACCTTTGCCTCATTTTAAGGGCATGCGCGTCAGTTACTGTGCAAGCTGTCAGGAATTACTGCACAACAGTCAAATCATGAGCACCTCTTCAATAATGTAGATCCATGTCGCATTGTACGATCCGTTGAGCCGTGTAACCTCATGTGCGGCTCGCTCCTGATTGGCTCCTTTGTTGAATACACGGCCACATCGTGTGGCCCGCAGCACCCTGCGATCCCACTACCCCTACTAGGGGCGTGGTTAAATAGGGGAGCGGGGCTCTCCCTTAGCCACTTCCCCCGCTTGCATCCTCTTCCTCTTCTTCTTCCTTGCAGCGCCGCCGCCATCGCCGCTTCCGCTTAGCGACTTTCCCGCCATTGTCATGCTATGTTCTCGCTCGCCCTGCCGTAGTTGTGCCGCCCGATGTAGCCACGGGGCCCCGTCAATCGAAGCCTTTGCTTCGAATATCTCTTCTGAGGAGGATCTAGAAATGTAGCAGCAGGTTGTCGTCGTGGAGGAGCACGAGGAGGGCGGCGCCACCCATGAGTGTGGTGCCTGGGCTGGCTCCTGGGTGTGCCAAGATGACCTAGATTGGCTCATCCAGACCCGCTGCGACCCCTTCAGGGTTAGCTACCACCTCCCCGGCGAAGAACTTGTCCCTACTCTCGAGCCTGGTGAGTTTGTAGTTTTCCTCTCCCACTTCCCGCGTGGCTTCAGCCTTCCTATCAGCGATTTCTTCCATGATTTCCTCACTACCTTCGTTCTTCAACCTCATCATCTTCCTGCGAATGCCATCGCATATCTCTCTTTCTTTGTTTCCGGAGTCGATGGCTATCTCGGCCTGCGACCCTCTATATAGATCTGGTTCAATTTCTTCGGCTTCCGAGGCAACGTTGTTCCGAATAAGGAACTTCGCCCTGCCGACAAATCTTTAACCCAATGTGGGGCAGTCTCTATCTCACCTCAGCATGACTCATCCCTGGGTTGCCGGCTTGGAGTCCTGTAAAGGGTGGGCCAAGATGTTCTTCTATGTGAAGAACAGTACCTCAGAGGACAAGAATCGGCTGCCTTCGGTGGGCCAAGACCCCGAAGAAGTCCAGCACCTTAGTCAATTTGATAGACAAATGTATCATTGATCTGAAGCTAGAAGGGATGATCGGCGAGGATCTAATGCTGACTTTTATATGGAGCCGGATCTGCTGTCTGCAGCAACATACCCACAAAGTTTGCCACAGGAGGGATCACCTTGACCAAAACCGAGTCTCATCATTCGAGCTCTCCGACTCTGAGATCTTCCGCCGGGTTTAGTCTATCTTCAATACACCCTTGACCGAGGATTGGGAGTGGGGGATAGAGCACTTCAGCCGAGATAGGCCAGCTCCCGACGTATGTCTCTTATGTGACCCTTTTCCCGAGTTACATTTTATGTCGGCTTGTATCATCTTTTCGACTCTTTTGCCCTATTCTTTTCAGAAGTTCCTTCAGCAAACAATAGAGGACACCACGACTTCGGCTCTCAAGTGGGGCAAGGATCAGGATACCTCGGATTCGGAGAAGCCGGACTTTGAGACGTTCATGCCTACTATGGACTCTATCTCCAGCCGACCCTCTGATAAGACTTCTGTGTTAAGGGATTGGTCAGATGATGACGGGGATGATGATGATTGTGAAGTCTTGAGGTATTTGATTCGATGCCTATATCTTACACTTTTCCGGCAGATCCAACTCTAGCTAACCTGGCTAGTCTAGTCCACACCGACCCTCCTCTTGTTGTGGGTGAACTAGCCCCTGCTCCTGTGAAGAAACGAGCTGCTACTTCGGCTCCTCCTTCTGAGCCACCCCGGACCGGGAAACGGTACAAGAAGTCCGCCAACAAGGTCGGCACCAAACCCCCTGTCAAGACTTCCATCCGGAGAGCTCCAAAGCCCAAGGACCCACCTACCGCATCCGAGTAAGCTCCTCTTTCCTTTCTTGTTCTTTGAATTGCATAGCTCTTCTTACATGTATTTCTTGTTTCTCTCTTTGTGTCCTAACTTGATACTTGTTTCTCTTTTTTCCCCCGCAAAAAAGGCCCCCCAAGGACATCTCCTAGAGCAGCCCCAGCATAACCTCTCCTTTTCGCCAGAATCCATCTTCTCCGCACCATGATGATGGTCCCGTTTCGAGCCCCGTCTAGGAAAGCTCTACCATTACGCCAAACGTTAGTCCACCTCGGTAGGAGGAGGGTAATGTCTGCATGGAGGGAGAAGGTGCCCCCAAGGACATAGTTATGATGGAGCAGCAAAGTGCCTCTTCTGCTTTGTAGCAACAAGACATTGATGGTGCTAGCAACATCGGCACCAAGAAAGTTTCTTCCGAGGTGCCGGTGACTCTGGCACCAACCCAAGTTCAGCCATAGCCTCAACCTCAACCAGCCCCAGCTCCAAGTCCTTCTCCCCAAGCACCTCCTACCTCGTCCGAGTCAACCCAGATTCCACGGGAAGACCAAACACAGCTGAAAGGATCGTATGGGCACCTAGAGGTGGGGGTGAATAGGTGCTACTTCAAACTTTACTCTTTTTCAAGTTAGGGTTTGACACAAAAGGTAAATTCTCTAGATAATGCAACTATGGTGAATTTACATATATGTCAATCTAGCACAACACTAAGCAAGAACAAGATAAGTAAAGTGCGGCAAATGATAGAAGTAACTAAAGTGGAGCACGCAGAGACACAAGGGTTTGTTTCTCGTAGTTCCTTCCCTTTGAGGGGAAGTACGTCTACGTTTGGAGAGGGGTGGTTTCAAACCACCAACTCCACGAGAGGCCTCCCTTGTTCTCCGATGAACCTCACCCCAACGGGTTTGATTCACCTCTTCCACTATATCGGCAACATTCGAGGTGGAAGCCGACACCTTTACAACAAGTTCGAGGCACACATCCACAACCTAATTGGAGGCTCCTAAATACAAGCAAGCTGTCAAACAATCAAAGACAAGCTTGTAAGAATCAAATCAACCAAAATAAGGCTTAGGGTTTCCAATGAAACCCTAGAGCAAGGGGCCCTCAAGTGAATGGGGGGGAATAAAGATCTCTCTCGGTGAAGTTGTAGATCAATGCCTCCTCCTCCGATTGCCCAAAGATCAATGACTTTGGATGGTTGGATGAAAAGATCTTGGAGTTGTGGTGGCTCTAATGGTGTGGTCTTCGTTTTTTGGAGCAAGCAGCTGGAGGAAGGGGATGAGGTTCCCTATTTATAGGCCTCACACTTGTGAACTGTTTTCTGACCGTTGGAGACCATTCACACTAGAGACTCCGGTCTGCCAGATTGGAGACTCCGGCCTGGACCAGAAACTCCGGCCCACCTCCAGTCCATCTCCGGACCACGTCTCTGGCTGACTTGGACAGGGTCTTGACGTCCACTCCGGAGACTCTAGCCGTAACTCCGGACCAGAGACATCGGAGACCCTGGTGTGTCCACACCAAAAACTCCGGCCTGAGGAGACACACCGGAGATTCCAGCTGATATCCGGTCCATCTCCGGACCACCACACACAGAGATCCTGGGCCAAGACCAGACCACACTACGGGAACTCCTCGGGAAACTCTAGACCACACCAGAGACTCTGGTGTTTGCATAGCGGAGACTCTAGTCTGTAAACTTCAGGTAAGCATGGATTTGTCCATGAAATTTCCCACCACACTCTGACTTTTTCCCTTTTTAATGGATTGACCTATAGACATTAACACACAGTAAAATGTACCTTATGTTGTTAATGAAGACCAAAACAGATTAGGACAATAAATGTCCTTTCAATCTCCCCCTTTTTGGTGTTCGATGACAACACGAGGTTTTGCATGGAATTTTTGATAAGATATAGTTATGATCCCCTTGAGGATGTGCAGCAAGATAAACAAGTAATACTTGCCTGTTGGGTAATGGATAAATATTACAATAATGAACGGGCATAGATATGTCCACACACAACGGTAGTTCACATACAACAAATAAGTCTCACAAGAACCAAATGAAAGCAAATGTGTTCGAACATAAAGATATAACCCCCAACCCCAAATGTGTTCGAACATAAAGATATAACCCCCAACCCATGCAAATCCCGATGCTACTAATGGGCAACTTCTCCCCCCTTTGCCATCGAGACGCCAAAAAGGGAAAAGGTCCCAGCTATCGTCCCAAATAATATCACTTGGAGTCATTGTCGTTGTCATCATCCTCATCCTCATCCTAATCATAATCATCATCAGCAGCAGAAGTGTGTGGCCCTTTTCCGTGAGGGCGAGAAGAGGAGGTGCCCTGAGGTGCAACACCAGAAGTAACCTCAGAGAAGGTCTGCCAGTCAACTAAGCTTCCATTCATGGCATTCCAAGCCCCAAAGGAAAGTGTGTGATCAGACTCTGCAGATGGTTCAGCTCCATGTTCATCATTCTACTCTGACTCTCCTTCCTCTTGTTCCTCACCTTGAGCCTTGATTTCCTTGAGAAGTTTTTCAATCATGTGGTTGCTCTTGTAGGCATAATGCTGTCCCTTACAAATGTCAACATTCATGGAGTAGAGGGTCTTCTCCCAAACGGATGGCTTCTTGACTTTCTCCTTAACAATCTCACGTGTGACAGGAGGCATGGGTATATTGGAGGCATTCTTCCTCCTAGAGCCCCTAGGAGGGGTAGGAGCACGCCCAGCCTCAGAGATCTCCTCATCCTCACTCTCAAACGGCTGCCTAGTCACCATATTCCCTTTCTTCTGAAGGGACACCAAAGCATGTTCTGTAAGATTGGTGGGTGGATCAAGTGGTGAACCATGAGTTTGAGTGTTGATAAGCCTCATCAATAGAGGATCATATGGGGGAGATTTTCTATAGAGAATAGCATTGTGCATATCCTAAAAAATGTAATCCATCACATCAATAGCAAAGCCTTCAGCATCAGGACCAGTAAGATATATCTTGTGAGCATGGTGAAGTAGGTTGATAAGCCCACATCTAATGGCATCATCATTGCAAGCACTGGGAGAGATACTATGGCGGAATATCCTTAGTACCAAGTTGTAGAGAGGTTTGAGGCCCTTAGCCTCACCGACAACATCATCCTTGCCATAAAGAGGAGCCAACTTGTTCTTGCGCTGTCCAAGAGCAGCATCACGCATACGGTGTCCAATAGGAATAGCCACACCCTAAAAGGTCTCATTGATGATCCTGGCAAAGTCAAAGAAGGTAGCAGTGTAGCGAACATTGCCGGCCATCCAGTTCATGGTCCTTGCTTGATCAGTCCCAAAAACCATAGTGGCATAGAATTGTTGGACAAGGGGAATGCTGTAATCTTCTCGGAGCTCCATGAGCCCGTGCAGGCCAAGCTTTTTAGTGATCCACATAGCATCTACAAAGTAATTGTTGGCACGCATGTACTCAAGCTCCATGTAACTCTGAGGACAAACTGGGGATTTGGTGAGCTTGCGATCGACATCTGTCATGAATACTTTCTGTTCCCTCCTCCAATAACAAGGATCCTCACAAGTCCTTGGAAGCTCATATAAATTGGTCTTCTGAAGATCACGGAACTCCTTCTTGGACATATGAGCAAGAGACTACAAATTGTCATATTTGGCCCTCTTGGCCCGGTTCTCCTCCTCAATCCATTCTTGATTCTTTCTCATATACTCAGCATCTCTGAGCTGATGCCTGCGGTTGGATGGCGGAATCACATACTGCCCAACCTCTTCATCAAACTGAGGATCCGCCCATTTGGACTTGGCCTTTGTGCGACCACAACAAGAACCAGAGCCACCTGTGAATAGAGGGAGACGGCGATAGCATGGGGTAAGCACATATGTCTAGGAGATAGGTACAAGACCCTCATAGCTATGCTGGATGTGGTGGAGGTAATCTACATTGGAGTCTCCGGAGTGCAACACCGAAATCTTCGGGCTGGACCGGAGTTTCTGGTTAGACAGACCGGAGTCTCCGGCCTGAACCGGAATCTCTGGCCAGAACCGGAGTCTCCGGACTGAACCAGAGTCTCTAGACCAATCGGAATCTCCGGTCTGGAGATTTTGATTTACACCTAGAGAATGCAGATGAGAGTGATTCCAGTAGATCGGGCAGAGATATAAGACTAATGTGATGCAGTGCACACATGCATGTTGTTCCAAGTGACAGACTAGTACAAAAACTCAAAACAAACGAAGGGGATGAACCCTAGGTTCATGGTGAGAGAAAACGGTACCAGATTTGTCCATTGGGAAGATTCCACCGGTGGGGAAGGTCCCAAGGGTGGAGAGGGTGGAGTTGGCCGGCGGCACGGTAGATCCCGGTGGCAAATCGGCCTCCGGGTAGTAGTTTTGGAGGAGGAGGTGGTGGTTGTGAGGGTGGGGGTCAGGGTGGAAGATAGAGTCTATGTGACTCTTTCACCCCGGACCCCTTAAGTCACAGCCCAAAACCGCCTCAGACCGGAGACTCCGATCTACACTAGAGACTCCGGCCTACACCGGAGACTCCAGTGTATGCATACCAGAGACTCTGGTCCTCTTCGACCAAAAGCATCAAGGTTCAAGTTTTGGGGACATATATGTTGGAAAGAATGTTTTCAGGGAACGGAGACAGGCTTAGGTTAAGATTTCAAACTGTGAAGAACAGAAAGGCATTGAACATTAATAAAAATGGCAATGGGAAACTTAGATTACTCAGCAATGCAAACCAAGAACCAATCCTTCATAGAGAAGGGGCGGTGGCCGAGGCCACCATGTAAGAGTTTGTGGCATGACACCGCGAAGAATTATCCTTGGGTTCATAGCCACTACTCATCAATGAAGCTCACATATCACAAATTAATATTATGAGAATTGAATTTCTTAATGTTGGCATTATGGGGGAGGGATAGTCCAATGTATTAGGACCGCACTCCCCCTATCTCCATGCCTACACCTAAACCAAATAAGAGTCAAGACATAGATGTGTATGCAAGGTGATCAAGTCAAGATCCTTGAATCTATGATATTTAGTTCATTCCTCAAATAACAAAACCTTGCTTCATCAAGTGGCTTCGTGAAAATGTCAGCAAGTTGGTCTTTGGTTGACACATAAGATAGCTCAATATCACCTCGAGCAACATGATCTCTAATGAAGTGATGACAAATCTCAATATGCTTTGTCCTTGTATGATCCACTGGCTTGTAGGAAATCTTGATAGTACTTTCATTGTCACATAGAAGAGGCACTTTGTTACAATGGACACCATATTCCTTTAGATTTTGCCTCATGCATAGCAATTGAGTACAAGCACAAGCAGCTGCCACGTACTCGGCTTCGGCGGTGGAGAGAGATATACAATTTTGCTTCTTAGAAGACCAACACACAAAGGACCTTCCAAGAAATTGGCAAGCCCGGAGGTTGATTTTCTATCATCCTTATCACCAGCCCAATCTGAATCCATGTATCCACAAAGAGAGAAAGTTGAGCCCCTAGGATACCAAATACCATAGTTTGGGGTATGAACCAAATAACAAAAGACTCTCTTGACCGCCATCAAGTGGCTTTCTTTAGGATCCGCTTGATATCTTGCACACACTCCTACACTCAACACAATATCGGGTGTAGATGCACAAAGGTAAAGCAAAGAACCAATCATGGACCGATATACCTTTTGATCCACATCTTTACCATTCGGGTTTACTTCAAGATGGGTCTTTGTTGCCATGGGAGTGGGAGCTCCATTTATATCTTTCATGTTGAATCTTTTGAGCATATCTTGAGTATACTTGGCCTGGTTGAAGAATGTTCCTCCTCTTACTTTCTTGATCTCAAAACCAAGAAATACCCTCAATTCTCCCATCATAGACATCCTGAACCTGTCAGTCATAAGATTTGAGAATTCATCATTAAAAGCTTTGTTAGATGAGCCAAAGATAATATCATCAACATATATTTGGCATACAAAAAGCTCCCCATTGACCTTCTTAGTGAAAAGAGTGGGGTCAATTTTCCCAACCTCAAACCCACGATCTAACAACAACTCTCTAAGGTGCTCATACCACGTGCGTGGGGTTTGTTTGAGACCATAGAGCGCATTATCAAGTTTGTAGACATGGTTTGGGAATTTGGGATCCTCAAACCCCGGGGTTTGCTTTACATATACCAACTCATGCAATGGACCATTAAGAAATGCACTCTCTACATACATTTGTTGTAATTTACAGTTATGATGTTCTGCATAAGCAAAAGGATACGGATGGACTCAAGGTGAGCCACGGGTTAATATGTCTCTCCATAATCAATGCCTTCAATTTGAACCCTTGTGCAACCAATCTTGCCTTGTTCCTCACAACAATTCCATGCTCATCTTGCTTTTTCTTGAAAATCCACTTGGTGCCTATAACATTGTGAAAATCTTTTGGCTTTTCAACTAACTTCCATACACTACTAGGAAATAACCTATAGATAGAGAAGATATTCAGTGGCGCATATGTGAAACCATGCGCCACAGACAAATATCAGTGGCGCACTAGAAAATATGCGCCACAGAAACCTGGAAGTTTTGTGGCGCATTCTCTATAATATGCACCATAGAAGATTGGTGGGACCCGCCAGCCGGGGTGGGTTGATCCAAGTTCTATGGCGCATAGCGAGATATGCGCCACAAAAGTTTCCTCTTCTGTGGCGCATATTTTATTATGCGCTACAGAACATGGAGGGGGGCCCCACCACGGAATCTAATTCACCTAAGATCTATGGTGCATTTTCTGATATGCGCCACATATGTGTTTCACTTCCGTGGCGCATATCCCCACATGCGCCACAGAACATGGAGGAGGGCCCCACACAGGGAATCTAATTCACCCACTTCGGTGGCGCATATGAACTTATGTGCCATAGAAGATTCAGCATCTGTGGCGCATTTGCTCCATATGTGCCACAGATGAGGGTGTCTAGATCCATGTTAAAAAGGTGACAAAAGCTAGCTCTTATCTATCCACCAACAGATGAGGGCGTCCAGATCCATGTGAAAAAGGTGACAAAAGCTAGCTCTTATCTATCCACCACCACCCATTTCACATCTCTTCCTTTCTACCTCCTCCCAACTCGTCTTCCTCCTCCCTCACACCCCATTTTCCCCATAGTTTCTCCATTTTCTTGAAACTAAACCTACTTTAATCCATAGATTGGTAAGTGGAAGCTTCCCTCCAGCTTCTAGATCTAAAAGTTCCTTACTTTTCTCTTTCACATCTCTATTTGTTTACTAATTTCCTCTCCACCAACTTGTAGATCTATTTGTCCACACTCTCTCATCGCGTGATCTCGTCTCGCTATTATTGTGTCTACTAGGTGAGTATTTGACCATGAACATGTAGGTGAAGCTTGTCGCGTGGGTGGTGTGTGTGTGATCCATGGCGAGACGATGCTTATGTGGTGCATGAATGTTTGCAATGGGAGGAACTTTTTTGTTGCTTGCTTGTTGTTTTCCCGGCCGGTGTGGTTGCATGGATGTTTGCCGAAATGTTGATTCATTTCCATTTCGGCAAATTTTTGCACTACCCATATGTCCTAATTTTAGGAAAGGTCATGCCGAATTTTTTCTGGCTAGCATTCATGCATGTGTGTGTTCATATGGTGTGGCTCTCACCTATACTCTCTGTTTTGACCACTCAACCATGGTCCTCACGATGATCGAAGGTCGAATTGCTAGGTACAAGAAAGGCGCGAAGGAGGACATGATTCCGAACAAGACCATCATAAGATGTTCATGTCGAACATGCAAACTGCAGCGCTGGATCGATCCTGAATCTGGACAATTGGAGGGTCACCTGCTCAGGCGTGGTTTCATGCGCGACCTCAATGAGGCGCTGACAGGACATGGTGGTGGTCACGAAGACGTGGGCGGGCGCGGAGACGAAGAGTCTACCGGGCATGATCATCATGACGAAGGAGAAGCCAGCAGGCATGATCATCATGACGAAGGAGATGCCGGCGGGCATGATCAGCGTGGAGAAGGAGATGGCGACGGGCATGATCATCATGAAGAAGGAGAAGACGCGAACACAGAGACGCTGCTAACTTCGGTCTTGTAGGACCCTCATGTTCAAGAACTGCTCCTCAAGGAGACGAGCAACGACAAAGCTGTAGCCAGAGAGAAAGCCAAGCTGGACCAAATGGAGGTAGACGGGATGACTCCATTGTATCCTGGGTGTCGCCCCGAGGATACACGTTTGAATGTAACGCTCAAGGCTCTGGATATGAAGGCCGAACAAAAATGGACCGATGTGAGCTTCAACGCGAACATGGAATACTGGCACGACCGACTTCCTAAGGGGAACACACTGCCAACAAGTATCGAGGAGGCCAAGAAAATCATGTGCCCTCTCGACCTACCACACATTAAATACCATGCATGCATCAATGATTGTGCACTTTATCAGAACGAGTACGCGGATAGAACCACATGTCCGGTGTGTGGCCAAGGATGGTACAAGAGAGGGACCAAG
Organism: Avena eriantha; assembly: GCA_910589775.1. Taxonomy (NCBI): domain Eukaryota; kingdom Viridiplantae; phylum Streptophyta; class Magnoliopsida; order Poales; family Poaceae; genus Avena; species Avena eriantha. The sequence goes on along the minus strand of OU342746.1, from coordinate 107,889,984 downwards.
AAAGTTCCTCGAAAAGTGGTATGGTACTTTCCTATCACCCCCCGTCTGCAGCGATATTTCGTAGATCCTTAGGAAGCAAAGCTCATGCAATGGCACGCGGAAAGAGAGAAACCCGAAGATGATCCAGAGAAGGGCAAGATCCTGACACACCCTTCAGATGCTAGCCAGTGGAATGCATTAGACATCAAGTTCGAAGAGTTTGGGGGCGATGCAAGGAACGTCAGGCTGGGTATGAGCACTGATGGACTCAATCCTTTTGGAAACCAGAGTAGCACGCATAGCACCTGGCCCGTGTTTGTATGGCCGTACAACCTCCCCCCGTGGCTATGCACGAAGCAAAGGTATGTACACATGAGCATTCTTATTCAGGGGCTGAAACAACCAGGTATCGATATGCATCTGTATCTCGGGCTATTGAGAGAGGAGTTAGCCAGCTTGTGGGAGACGCTGGCCCGTACGTGGGACGCCTACACTAAAGAATATTTCCATCTGAGAGCCGTGTTGCTCACGACCGTGCAGGACTATCCTGGTTATGCATATGTATCAGCCCAGGTGAACCACAGACACAATGCATGCATCAAGTGCATGGATGAGACACCGCATCTCCAGCTACCAAGGGATCCCGGGTCTTCGAAAACCGTGTTCCAAGGTACTCGAAAGTGGCTCTGCATGGATCACCCACGGAGAAAACGTGGTGACCTGTTCAATGGTAAGGATGAGCTCGAAAGATCCCCGCGTCCGAGGAGCGGCGAAGAAATCAAGGAGCTTTTGAATAATTGGGTAGATTGCCCTGCGCCTGGAAAAAAACGACCGAGGACAAAGCCGCTGCTGGGTGTATGGAAAGCAAGGTCTGTTTTCTGGGACCTGCCATATTGGAAGGTCCTTCACACTCCCCATAGCCTCGATGTAATGCACATAACGAAGAACGTTACCGAGAGTCTGCTTGGCACTCTACTGAACATGCCAGAGAGGACCAAGGATGGGTCAAAAGGAAGAAAGGACCTTAAATTGCTTGGCATCAAGAAAGATCTTCAGTACCCTGATAGTGATGATGATGATGATGATGATGATGATGATCAGACGGAAGGGACTCAAGGTCGCCGCAAAAGAGTTAAGAAGAATGAGGTGGTGCTTCGCGCTGCCTACTTCACTCTGAGTCTGGAGGAGCTCGAGCAATTTTTCAGGTGCCTCTTAGGAGTGAAAGTTCCTCACGGTTACTCAGGGAAGATAAGTAGATATCTGGACATGGCGAAGAAGAGGTTCAGCGGTATGAAGTCTCACGACTGTCACGTGCTGATGACATAGATACTCCCCGTTGCGATCCGTGGGATAATGGACGAGCATGTTCGTGAGATGTTGTTTGGCCTCTGTAACTTTTTCGACGTCATATCTAGGAAGTCGATCGGTGTGAAGCAGCTCGACAGGCTACGGGAAGAGATCGTGATGATACTATGCGAGCTTGAGATTTACTTCCCGCCCACATTCTTCGACATCATGGTGCATCTGCTTGTACATGTCGTGGACGACATCATCCAGCTCGGGCCGACATTCCTGCACAACATGATGTCGTTTGAAAGGCTAAACGGTGTCATCAAAGGATTCGTTCGCAACATGTCTCGTCTAGATGGAAGCATAGCCAAGGGCTTTCTGATCTACGAGTGCATCTCCTTCTGCCAGAATTATCTAACCACCGGAACGAGGATGTTGGAATACCCACAAAGAAGCACCTCGGCCGGCTCGGTGGATATGGTCACCGCGAGAGCTGCCACTCACTGCATGTCAGCATGGATGGTCGACGCACTGATTTTGAAAGGGCACATCGAGTCGCGCTACTACACATTGAAGTGGTCGGCCCTTGGGTTGAAGAGCACAGAAGGTTAATCGAGCAGGAGTACGTCGACCAGGGCCGGCCAAGGAAGAAGAGAGACGTAACTAGAGAGCACAACTCCAGCTTCACAGGTTGGTTCAAGAAAAGGCAACTGGACAATCCCCCATAGACACCTTCTACGGAAGATCAAAAACTCATATTCTCCTTGTCGCAGGGCCCAGAGCACAACCTAAGGACCTATCAGTCATACGACATAAACGGTTATAGATTCTACACCGAGGAAAAGGATAGGAATAGCAAATATCGAAACTCAGGAGTAACTATGTTATCCTTTGCTAATGACGAGAATACTGTGATGGAAAGATTCTACGGAAGGATCGAGGAGATATGGGAGCTCGACTACTGTGGAGAGATCGTACCGATGTTCCATGTTAGATGGGCCAAGAATGTGGAAAAAGAAGGCCGGTAGCTCACCACAATGGTTATACCAGATGCCAAATCAACGAAGAACGCCTCCGCAAAAAATGAGCCTTGGGTACTCGCTAGCCAAGTTGATCGATGCTTTTTTATTACCGACCCGTCAAAGCCCAACCGTGTTGTAGTTAGGAGGGGCAAGAGGAGCATCATCGGAATGGAAGGAGCCGCCAACGAGCAAAACTTTGACAAAAACAGTGACCCAATGTTCGAAGAGGAATTCGACAAGTACTTCGACATGCCTACTACTACTAAAGTAAGAAGGAGGACCATACTGCCAACTAAAGGTTGTCCATTCACAAGAAGAAATCTCAAAGTGCACGGGCTAAAGTATTCAACCGTGACGAAAAAGGGCAAGAAGATTGTGAAGAGACGCTACCTCGACACATCATATGATTGTATATGTTTGGGGAGAGAGATTTTTGAATAAATATGAATGTTTGTACATGTTCTTTCTTTATTTTAAACATATATATAATTAAAAACACATCACATGATTGTATATGTTTAATTCGGAAGTTAGATAAAAACATGAATAATCTTGGAATAGCAAATGCTAATAGGTAGGTATGGTGGAATCTTTGGAATAACTTGGTTTTATTTGGATTTGGATGCATGAGTGGAACTCATACTTGGTTATGGAGGCTAGCAAATGACTAGGAGCGACCAACTAAGAGAGCAATAATGGCCATAATCATGCAAAGCGACAAAACATCATTAATTAAAGCATAAAGTGATATTACCAGTCGAAAACTAAAGGATCATAAAGGCCATGGTGACTTAGGATAGTCATAACATGGTGTGAGCATGCGCCAAGTCAACCCAAATAAAGCATCAAAGGAGAATACCACAATACTATGCCTTAATATGCTAAAACAACGCATGATTCTTTCAAGGCACATTAAGCAATCTCAATTGTTTATAACATGCCATGCTACAGCAATAAATCACTAATCATAAAGCTAAAACAATATCAAGCATGACATGACAAAGCATAGGCCATAGTCAAAAACAAGCTCCTTTTACCACTTAAGCATGAACTTTTCCTTCTCTTTTCCAATCCAAGCCGAACTATTTGAAACCTAACGTATGAAAGAGGGGGTCCAACCAATTTATTCAAGCAAACTAAGCAAATCAAGCAAACGAAAAACCAAAAACAAAAACGAAGACGCTCCAAGAACAACACAACTGTGCATGAAACAATATAAATGAAGTGTTTGGAAGAAACCTGAGATTTTTATTGATGAAGAAGGGGATGCCTTGGGCATCCCCAAGTTTTGACGCTTATACTTCTTGGATATTTCTTGGGGTGATACGCGTGGCATCCCCAAGCTTGAGCTTTAGTCCATTCTTCATCTCATTACATCACTCTTTCCTTACACCTGAAAATTTTCCTTCATACGAAACTTCACACAATCTTTATTAGCAACATTAGTGCACTGAAGATAATAATTCTTTGGGTTCAGTTTCAATACCAATAAAACTTCCATTAAAACACAAGATACTGTAGCACTTCACTCAAAAAGCTCAATTCCCCAAAAAGAACTCAAAAAGGAATCAACAAGAAGCAAATGCAAATAGTGGCAGAAATCTGTCAAAACAGACCAGCAGGTAAAAACAAATTTTTTCGAAGACCTTCTGTTGCTAAAATCGAAAAGTGTTGAACTATCAAAGTTAGATAACAACTTGGGGCAGAAACACAAAATATTACAGCTCAAACCGACATACAGAGATTTTACACGAATTTTTACAGCTAAGCACAAAAATCTGTTTCAGGATAGCAACTTCCCCAAGCATTACTTCTCTCTCATTAGAGGTTACTCTTGGCACAAAAAGCAAATAAATAGGATAACGAGCGGTTATTACAGAGGTAATAACTTGCAAGACTCATCTAAAACTTTTGGGTTATCTCCCAATAAGTACTTTTCTTTAACGCCTTTAAGTTAGACATAAGAATTTCGATGATGCACACATTAGAAATATGAATTGAAGTAAAAGAGAGCATCAAGAAGCAAATTCAAAACACATTTAAGTCTAACCCACTTCCTATGCATAGGAATCTTATATGCAAATAAACTCACAAAGAGAAAAGTGACAGACATAGAAAGATAAAACAAGAGTAACTTCAAAACTTTCAGCAAATAGAGAGGTGTTTCAGTACCATGAAAACTTTTACAACCATATTTTCCTCTCATAATAATTTTCAGTAGCCTCGTGAATAAACTCAACAATATAACTATCACATAAAACATGCTTTTCATGATCTACAAATACATAATTTTTATCAAGCTCAAAAATAGTGGGATTAAAACCTTCAAACCCACTTTTAACAAATTTATAACAACATGACTGATCAATCTCATTTTCGATAGTAGTACAATTAATATTATCAACCAATAGACCATCATCTAGAGCTTTATTACGAAAATTTTCAAAAGAACCCACAGGAACATAACATTCATCCTCCTTTGGTAAGCATGGGGAACAATCAAATGATGTAAGGGGTAAAGAGTTACTCTCATTAGAAGGTAGGAATGGGTAGATCCATTCTTCCTCCTCTTGATCATCACTCTCCTCCTCTTTTTCATCCAATGAGCTTCTGGTTTCAGCAATTTCTTCTTCCGCTGGTAAGCAAGGCATTAGTCTCTTCCGCTGGTGGAGAGCATCTATTAAGATATTCAAGAATATAGCCATTTTCTTCCTTGTAATTATCAAAGAAAAATTTAAGTATATCATACCTCATATTTATAAGCAGCATCGTCAATATTTTCAAGCAAATAAGCTAGTTCGAATGCACCCTTCCAAGCAATAAATTCATCAATTTGTTCCACATCATAAAAGTCATAATTTTCCTTAACATAAGAAGACATGGTAACATCATCATTATACTCACACTAAAAAGGGAGGTGTTTATACCTCTTACAACAACAATATTTATCAAAGCAATAAGTAACATTATAAGTAGAGCACACGTTTCTAGCAATGGTATACAATTTATCAATTTGTTCCCATAAGTGTTTCCCTTTTTGTGACAACCGATGTTACTTATAATAATATTTTTGTTCTTCCGTGAACCCAGCTTTCCAATTAGATTCAGTTTCAAAGAAACCAACCATTGATACAAAGCATGATAAAGCAAGACAATAACAGACCAACGAAAATAACAACTATAGTAGGAACTAATTTTTTTGTATTTTTGATAAAAGGAATAAGCAAACAAAGAAGAAATAAACTAAGCAAAAAAAACAACAAAGTAAAGAGATTGGTTATAAGGGACTCCCCGACAACAGCGCCAAAAAAGTACTTGTTGACTCGTGGTTGATATCGAGCTCACTTGGGAACCCCAAGAGGAAGGTATGATGAGCACAACAGTAAGTTTCCCTCGGTTATGAAACCAAGGTTATCGAACCAGTAGGAGCAAGGAAACACCTCCAAGGTGTTGTTTACAACTTGGAATCCTGCACAACACAACCACATAACTTTGCCCCCAACTTACAGTGAGGTTGTCAATCTCACCGGTTTTTCTGAAAACAAAGGATTAAACGTATTGTGTGGAAGAAAGTAATAGCTTGCAAAAAGTAAACAGAAAACAGTAAACAATTGTAGATTGATGGTAAAAGAAAGGACCGGGGTCCATAGTTCACTAGTGGTGGTTCTCCTTAAGATAGATAACATGTTGGGTGAACAAATTACAGCGAGGCAATTGACAAACATCGAGAAAGCAAACATGCATATACTAATCATCTTGACTCCTATGAGATTTGATTGGCATTACAATATTATACATAGACCATAATCCAACTACATCTATGACTAATAATCCACCTTCCGGTTATCATCTGAAGCCCCTCCAGTATTAAGTTGCAAGCAACAGATAATTGCATTAAGCATTGCATGTAAAGTAAACAATATGATTGTTCTATGAACAAAGGATTGTTGTTTTCTGCCTAGTAGCAATAGCACATCTAGTACCTTAGAGATTTCTGTCACTTCCTAGATTACTAGAGGCATGAACCCACTATCGAGCATAAATACTCCCTCTTGGAGTTGCTAGCATCTACTCGGCCAAGATATCTACTAACAACAGAGAGCATACAAGATCACAAATAACAAAGACATGATAGAATCAATAATCAATCTGAAATAGCATCTCAATATCCATCGGATCCCCGCAAACACAACATGTATGATTAAAAACAGATGATCTTGATCATGAATGGAGCTCACAAGATCTAAACATGATAGCACAAAGGAGAAGAACCAACCATCTAGCTACTACATGGACCCGTAGTCCAAGGATGAACTACTCACGCATCACACCTGAGGCTTGAATGGTGATGAAGAAGGCCTCTAGGGTGAATTCTCCCCTCTGGAAGGGTGCCGGGAAGAGTTTCAGATCCCTCCCGATCTAGGGATGGAGATGACGGCAGCTACAGACTCTTTCGTGGATTTTTGATCGGGTACTTAGGGTTTCTGTATCAAAGGCAATATATAGGCAAAAGGGGAGGCCGAGGGGGTACCCTAGGCGGCCACACCACCCCCTGGCGTGGGTCAGCCCTGGCCGTGCGGCCAGGTGGTGTGGGCGGCCCCTTGCCCCTCTCCGTCTCGTATTCTGGCTCTGTGTCCCCCTCGGTAAAATATTGACTTTGGCTTTTGTCCCATCCAATTCCGAGAATATTCATTTTCTGACTTTCCTAGAATCAAAAACAGCAGAAAACAGGCAGCTGACACTATGGCATCTTGTTAATAGGTTAGTCCAAGAAAGTGTATAAAAAGTACTCCAAAGTGTGGGCAAAACATAATAAAGCAGATATAAACCAAGCATGGAACATCAAAAATTATAGATACGTTTACAACGTATCAGTTACCCTCATGCAGCTCTGCTGGCGGACCGGGACCGCGAGGTGGCCCGGCTAAAGGGAGAGGTCACCTGGCTGGAGGAGTTCAACAAGACTCACCAGGACCAGATCGCCCAGCTGACTGCACATCACCAGCAAATGGAGATCAAGGCTGGCAAGGCCAAGAAGGTGGCAGACACCCGGGCTGAGGCCCTGAAGAACCTGGAGGTTCTCTACGCCACCCAAGAAGATGCCATCAAAGCTTCCAAGGCCAAGGACGCGGCGACGCTGGGAGAGCTCTACCAGATTGTCGAGATCGTCGTCAGTAAGTGTCCTCAACTTATGCCAGTTTTGCCCCTTTGCCTTTTGCCGTCAACATTGATTATTGTCTCTTTTCTCGGTTGTAGCTCAGTATCCTGAGGCGACAGATCAGGCACTTGGCCAGATTCCCAAGATGGATCCAGAGCGAGATCTCCACCTGGGGGAGCTGGTGGCGGTCGTCAGCAAGCAGGCGAACCGGCTTCGTGCCGCTGCTCTCGAGGTCTACGACTATGTTTGGCCTGACGCTGCCCAACCAGCCATCATGGACGCCTTGGCCGAGCGGCTTTTGGGTCCTCTGGACCTCATGAACGTTGCTCGGGAGTGCGTGGCTCGTGGCGGCGCGGAAATGGTGCTGGCACTGCTGAAGTCCTGGTACCCGAATGTGGATCTGTGGAGCCTTTCCCATGGATCTCGCCAAGGAACCAGCTATGACCGGCTTCGCGCCGAGGTTTCTGATATCCGCTCCTGTGGCATGAAGATTGGGAGCTTCATCGCGCTGGGCAGGGACTTCAGCGACCCGGATGGCACAGAGCGGTACTACCACAACCCGGATGCGCCACGCGCTGAGGCCCCGGCTGCGCCCCAGACTGCCTCGGTGGACGTCGCCTCCAGCAGCCGAGCTCCAGCCGATGCCTCCGGGCCTTCTGCCCACCAATGAGCTTCATCCCTGGTATGCCTTGTGACTGAAAAACTTGTTTTTCCTTTGTGCTATTGAACAGTTGTCTTTGTCCTTGTTACTGAACTCTTGTGGGAGCATCGCCTCCCTTTGTATATTTGCTCATGCCTTTGCGTTTGCACTTTCTGCTCTGCATTTGTTGCATGCTTGTTTCTGTGTGGGGGCGTGCGAGCGCACCCATAGGGTGTAGTCCCCGAGGTTCGGGCCGGCTGGAGGATACAGCCGGGTCGAAGCTCCTTTGTGTTGTTTGTTTGCAGGTTTCTGTGTGGGGGCGCGTGAGCGCACCCACAGGGTGTAGTCCCTGAGGTTCGGGCCGTATGGAGGATACAGCCGGGTCGAATCTCCTTGACCTTCTTTGCTGCCGCCTGGAAGCTACTTGCCTTCGGCTTAGGTGTTTGTCGTCAAACTTTGGCTCATGCAAACAAAGAAACAAACAAGTTGTTTGCCTGGTTAAGCATATGCAAGTTAAAATGTAATCTTAGATTTACTAGTTTTGAAATTTTTGCTATTTCGCACAAATCCAATAACTTTGCCCTTTTCTCAGTGAGCATTGGCCAGTTTTGATGTTGTTCCCTTGTTGGCTTCTAGCCGGAGTCGAAGGGGTAGCTTAGTAGGCGTACTGCACGATACTTCAGGTTTGGGTCATTGGCCCTGGGTGAGCGAGCGCAGCCGGGATGTCCAGATGTTTTTGTTTTCCTCGTGGCTTTTTCGTGTAGGGGCCTTCGAGCGTTCTTCTCTTGCCGGATCTGTCAGTCGGCTTGCGGTCTGCAGCCGGAACCGAAGAGGAAGCCCTAGGAGCCACGTATAGTACTTTGCCGCGTGGGTCGCGCAGCTGTCTGGGCCAACCGGTGAGTCCCCGAGATAGATCGCGGCTCCAGGGTTAGAGCAATGCAGCCAGGAAACCAAATTTTGCAGCATGACTTGCTTATTTATTGTGGAGTCTCCGAGACTGTGTTGAGGCTCCCATACTTGTTCATTACATGAAGGTAAGATACATACACTTCTTGTTCAAGTGTAAAAGGGGCGAAGCAGGCTCGCTTTCCATGGGCGTTCAGTTTCTTCGCCTAAGCAATCCATCTTGTTCTTTTCCAGCTGGTGGGAATCGATGAGGTAGTATGAGTTGTTCTATAGTGCCCAGCTGATGATGAATGGGCCTTCCCAAGGCGGAGATAGCTTGTGCATCCCCTTGGTGTCTTGCATTAGCCTTAGCACCAGGTTGCCCTCGCGGAATAAGACGGTGCGGATCCGACTGGCATGGTAGCGGCGCAAGTTTTGCTGGTAGATGGCGGATCTGGACAAGGCCAGCTCGCGTGCTTCTTCAAGAATATCGACATTGTCTTCTCGTGCTTCTTTGGCTTGATGTTTTGTGTAGAGCAGTTTGCGGGGTGCGTCGAACTCAATGTCTAAGGACAAAACCGCCTCCGCCCCGTAGACGAGGAAGAAAGGAGTGTAGCCGATGGACCGGTTTGGTGTTGTGCGAAGGCTCCAAAGCACAGCTGGCAACTCCTCAATCCAGCAGCCGGGGGATCGCATCAGTGGTTCAATCAGCCGGGGCTTGATTTCGTCTAGGACTAGGCCATTTGCTCACTCGCACTGCCCGTTGGACTAGGGGTCTGCCATAGATGCAAGGTCCAGGTGGATGCCTTTGTCTCCACATAATCGTGCGAAAGCTCCCTTGGCGAAATTTGTGTCGTTGTCGGTTATGATACTGTTGGGGTAGCCAAAGCGTGTGATTATGTCTGTGAAGAACTTGACCACCGTTGGTCCACCCAGTTTTTTTATTGGCTTTGCCTCTATCCACTTGGTGAACTTGTCCACCGCCACCAGCAGGTGTGTCATGCCGGATCTGGCTGTTTTGAAAGGGCCAACCATGTCCAGCCCCAGACGACAAACAGCCAGGTGATGGGAATTGTCTTGAGTGTTGCAGATGGAGTGTGCTTCTGTTGGCTGAACCGCTGACAACCGTTGCATGCTTTGACGATCTGCTCAGCGTCTTCTAGTGCCGTGGGCCAGTAGAACCCATAGCGGAATGCCTTTGCCACTATGGCCTGTGACAATGCGTGGTGTCCGCATTCGCCCTAGTGGATGTCGACCAGCAGCCGGATTCCGTCCTCCTGGCTCACACATCGCTGATAAATGCCACCAACACTACGCTTGTAGAGCTCGTTGTTGATGATAGTGTATGCGCTGGCTCTGCGCTTCACCTGCCTTGCCTCTACCTCTTCTTCGGGCAGCTCTCCTCTGGCTAGGAAATCCATGAACGGCTTGGCCCATGTTGGGGTTTCCTGGATGGCGCATACCACCTACATCAGCAGATTCACTTCTACCCGGATAGCCGAGTCGGGCTCGTCCGGAGGCCGACCGGGTGGACTAGCAGAGCCGGCAGCCTCTAGGTTGGACGCGGCAACTCCTGGGTGCGGCGAAGCCGTCACTGAGATCTTGGAGCCGGCAGTCCCCGGGTGCGGTGAAGCCGTTGCGGAGGTCTTGGAGCCGGCAGTCCCCGGGTGCGGCGAATCAGTCCCCGGGTGTGGTGAAGCCGTCGCGGAGGTCCTGGAGCCAGCAGTCCCTGGGTCCGCGTCCAACATTATGGAGTCAAATTCAGGAGACGGCGTGATTGATGGCTTGCATAGGTGCTCAAGGGAGACTCTAGGCGGAAATGCTTGTCTTGTTGACCTGATGCGGGCGAGCATGTCCACTGGCTCGTTGTTTGCCCTGGGAACATGGTGAAACTCGCATCCTTCAAAACAGGCACATAGCTGATGTACGAAGATCAGAGTCTCTGGCGTCCCAATCGCCCGACACTTGTTGTACCACCAGATCAGAGTCGCTGAAGCATAGGATGTGTCGAATGCCTATTTCTTTTGCCATCTTGAAGTCGTCGACGAGCGCCTAATACTCAGCGACGTTGTTGGACACGTGGAAGTGGATCTGCAACACGTATTCCAGCCGGTCTCGCTTTGGAGAGGTGATGACCACTCCGGCTCTGAGCCCTCCATACATCTTGGAGCCGTCTAAATGTAGCTTCCAATGCGTGGAGTCAAGGCAAGGCGGCAGGTACTGCATTTTTGCCCAATCAACAAGGAAATCCGCCAAGGCCTGAGACTTGATCGTCGTTCTTGGCTCGTACTGTATGTTTTAGGCGGCGAGCTCTATGGCCCATTTTGCCACCCGACATGTGGCGTCTCTATTGCCGATGATCTCTGAGAGTGGCGCTAGCGCTACCACCCGGATGAAATGTTCTTGGAAGTAGTGCTTCAATTTCTTGGTAGCCATGTACACGCCATACACCAGCTTCTGGTAATGAGGGTTATTCTGCTTCGAGAGCGAGAGTACCTCACTCAGGTAATACACCGGTCGTTGCACCGGCTGCGCCTTTCCTTCTTCCAGCCTCTCCACTACCAGCACCACACTAACAACCCCGTTGGTTGCTACGATGTACATCAACATGGGATCCTTTGCTGCTGGTGCTGCCAGAATAGGTGGTGAGGTGAGCATGCGCTTGAGGTCGCGGAAGGCTTCATCTTCCTGTGATGTCCAAACAAATTTGTCCATCTTCTTCATGAGTTGGTACAGTGGGAGTGCTTTCTCGCCCAGCCGGCTGATGTACCGGCTGAGGGAGGCCAGGCATCCGGTGAACTTCTGGACATCTCACAAGTTCTTGGGTGGCTACATGCGCTCGATTACACCGATCTTCTCCGGGTTCGCCTCGATTCCTCGCTCAGATACGAGAAAACTGATGAGTTGGCCAACTGGGACGCCGAACACGCACTTTTCTGGGTTTAGCTTCATCTGAAACCGGCAGAGGTTGGTGAATGTTTCCTTCAGATCCTCAAGGAGTATTTGGTGCTCCTTGGTCTTGACCACCACATCATCAATGTAGGCGTGTACGTTTCTGCCGATCTGAGTCTACAAGCACTTCTGCATGCAGCGCTGGTATGTTGCTCCAGCGTTCTTCAGTCCGAACGGCATTGTGGTGTAGCAGTAGGCTCCATAAGGGGTGATGAATGCTGTCTTTATTTGATCAGCGGGGTTCTACCGGATCTGGTTGTAGCCGGAATATGCGTCAAGAAACGACAACAGCTCGCAATCGGCCGTGGAATCGATCACTTGGTATATCCTTAGTAGGGCGAATGGATCTTTGGGGCATGCTTTGTTCAGGCTGGTGTAGTCAACACACATGCGCCAAGTCTTGTTCTTCTTTAGCATGAGTACAGGGTTTGCCAGCCATTCCAGGTGGAAAACTTCCATGATGAATCCAGCTGCGAGAAGCCGGATGATCTCTTCACCAATGGTTATTCTTTTTTCTTCCACGAAGCGGCATAGTGACTGTTTGACCGGCTTTGCATCTGGCCTGACATGTAAAGAGTGCTTGGAGAGCTCCCTCAGAACACCTGGCATGTACTTGGGGGACCATGCGAAGATATCCCGATTCTCACAGAGGAAGTCAACAAGCGCGCTTTCCTATTTGTTGTCGAGGCCGTCTCTGACCAGGATGAACTTGTCCGGCTCGGCCTCGTTCAACAGGATCTTTCTCATGCCCTTGGACGGCTTGAATTGTGCTTCCCCGGCCGGCTTGGGCTCGCCAGCCAGCATGTCCTTCTGCAGGGCCGCCATGTTCTGCATGATTACGCGCTTCTCCTCCGTGATGATCATGGCTTCCGCTATCTTCCACCCGTCTGTGGCGCACTCCACAGACCGTTTGTGTAGCAACCAGCCACAGTGATGACGTCTTTGGGCCCTGGTAGCTTCATCTTGAGTTACGCGTAATGTGGTACTGCCATGAACTTGGTGAGAGCTGGGCGCCCAAGGATTGCGTGGTACGCGCTGCAGAGGTTGACCACCTCGAACCAGATGGCCTCATGGCGGAAGTTGTCCTTCGTGCCGAAGATGACATCCGGACGGATCTTTCCAATGGGGGGTGCGATGGGCCTAGGACGCTCCATGGAAGGAGGTGCTTGACGGCTCTAGCTGCGACTTGCTGATACCGAGCCGGTCGAGCGAGCTGCGGTACAGGAGGTTGATGTTGCTCCCTCCGTCTACGAGGATGCGGGAGAACCTGCAGGAATGCTTTTGGGAGACAATGATAGGATCCAAAACCATCACGTAGGTGCCTAGGTGAGGCAGCTCAGCTGGCTGGTCCTTCCGGCTCCATGCAACTTCTTGCTCCGACCAGATGAGGTATTGGGGAACTGTCGTGGTGTGGAACACGGTAGTACCATCGTGGATGGCTTGAAGGAGACAATCAGGATGCTATCGGTGGCTATTTGCAATGGGTTGGGCACAGATACTGCAAACACAGTGATGTACCCAGGTTGAGAGCCCTCTTGGTGAGGTAAAACTCCTACTCCTACAAGGATCTACTATCAAAGGGGGCGAATGCCCAATATAGATGCTCCTTGAGTTGTTTCCTTAGCTACTTAACTTGTCCAATGTAGGGAACTTCTAACTTGTGGTTGTCTAAAAATGCTTCCTCTTGTCTCCCTCTCGAACCCTAGCACTACCCCCCTTATATACTAGTTGAGGAGGTAGTCTACAAGGTGGGTTCTAGGGTTTACTCTTTGGATTTGGACCTTACAAAGTGGGCCAGCTGGACAGGGCCAAACGGTAGGCCCAGGTCCAGTCAAGCCTCCAGTACAAGGGAGGACCACGCTACAGTGTCCAACGCCCCTGCTTTACTCGTCAGCCGACTCTTTATCCATCAACCGACTCTTTATGCATAATCCGGAGCTTTCCTCATCATCCCTTGCTTTGCTCGTCAGCCTCCAGCTTTGGTACAATTGTCCGGTAGCACCGGCCAGGCCAGCCAGCCTGTCTAGTCAAAGGTGCGCTCAACAAGGAGCGTCACTCCCACTGTACCATGGTCAGCGAATCCGAGGCGGTCGGCTAGGAGCGGCCACCCAGCCAGTTCTTCTGGCTACCCGGCTAGACGGGCCAGCCGAGGAAACTTGAATGCGTACCGGGTGGGGGATTCCACCCAGCTATGGTTCCTTGATCTGGGTCCAGAAGACATGAGCTCCTTGGAGCCGGCCAGTTAGTCCCGTCTTGGCCTACCCGGGGGTAATCCCCCAGACAAATTCCCCTATAGCAGAGCCATGAAAAACAATGTTTGTATTAAATGTATCTCTGCAAAGTGTATGTGGAAAAACTTATGTGTTTTGTTAAGGCGGAAAAACTTGTACTCAAGTTTCCTGCTACTTATCTGTTTCTAGCATGTGTATATTTTTTTAAGCAAGTGTTGGCTTATCCATTATTTTGGTTCGTATGCTTGACCTTTCATGAGACGGAAGACTCACAACATAGAACTATGCCCTTAGGTGATGATGCTTAATAGCACCGTCAAGAACCTAAAAGCAAAATCACGGGCTTTGAGTGTCGAGAAGTCACTACTCTAGAATCCACATAAAAAGTTCAGAAAACATGTAGACCAGAAAACTTAAGCTAACGCCCGTAGGAGGATTTTTCACAAGTGCAAATGCAAACTTGCGCATAAAGGGTTTATATGATCCAAAAATGAACAATTAAAGGAGGTAAAAGACTTAGAGAATATGAGTGAAACAAATGCTTTATTTCATTGATTATATAAGAAATTATTACATAATATAAATGTGGTAAGTGTAAAAGGGACGTAGTTGTGCTATGTTCCATGGCCAATCTGTCTCTAGGTAATCATCATCGGAGTCGCATTGCTTGCGCTTGCGATTTTTTGGCCTATCTTTCAACTCATGAATATCGACTAGGTAATAGGAACCATTTAGCATTGCTTTGCTTATGACGAACGGTCCTTCCCAAGGCGGGGATAGTTGTTGTGATTTCTCCTGCTTGATTCTAAGCACCAGATCCCCTTCTTTAAATGAGCGATGCTTTACACGGTGACTATGGTAGCCATGCAGCTTCTGCTGGTAGACGGTGGATCTCTGGCATGCCAGGACATGCTCTTCCTCAAGTTGGTCCACAGATAGGCGTCTAGATTCTTTAGCATCATCCTCCTCATAGGCAGCGACTCTTGGTGCATCGTGGAGGATGTCGGATGGAAGTATGGCTTCTGCTCCATAAACCATGAAGAAAGGAGTCAAGCCAGTGGATCTGTTAGGTGTTGTTCGTGAACTCCACAAGACAGATGTTAATTCTTCCGCCCAAGCTCCAGCTGCTCTACGTAGCAGTGCTTCTAAGCATAGCTTGATTTCGTGCAGAATTAGTCCATTGGCCCTTTCAACTTGCCCATTTGACTATGGGTGTGCCACATATGCTAGGTCAAGGTGGATGCCTTTTTCATGACTGTACTCCTCAACTTCTTCGAGAGACAAATTTCTACCATTGTCGGTGATGATGCTGTGTGGGAGACCAAATCTCACCACTAGATCACGGACAAATTTTAGGGTTGTTTCCCCATCAAACTTTCTAATGGGTTTAGCTTCAATCCATTTTGTGAACTTATCCACTACTACTAGCAAGTGTGTAAATCCACAGGGTGCTGTATGCAAAGGTCCCACCATGTCCAGCCCCTAGACTGCAAACGGCCAAGTTATTGGTATGGTTTGCAATTCTTCAGCTGGAACACTTGGTTCTCTTGCATAGAACTGACACCCAAGGCAAGTTTGTACCAACTTGTCAGCGTCCGCCTTGGTAGTTAGCCAGTAGAATCCTTGTCGAAAGGCCTTAGCCACCAACGATTGAGGAGCGGCATAATGCCCGCAATCTTCGAGATGTATTTCTCTAAGGATTTCAATACCTTGCTGCTAGGAGACGCATCGAAGGAAATCTCCTATGGTACTTCTTTTGTATAGCTGGCCATCAATGATGACATAGCCTTTTGCTCTACGTACTATTTGCCGGCTTTCGACTTCGTTGGTGGGCGAAGTTCCATATTGTAGATAGTCCATGAACGGTTTCGTCCAAGCCAGGGAGGTAACTATTACTGTATTAACAAATGAGTCCACTCTATCTGGGTTGTCGGGGTCCACTCCCTTTACGGATGGGGTCTGTAAATGCTCCAGGAAAACGCCTAACGGAATTGGTCAGCGAGCTGATCCAAGCTTTGATAGAAGATCTGCCGACTCATTCTCCTCCCTTTTGACGTACTTGACTTCGTAGCCGTCGAAGCACTTGGCTATTTTGTCTACTTCGTCTCGATATGCTGCCATCATAGGGTTCCACGCGTTCCAGGTGCCAGCTACTTGCTGGGCAACCAAGTTGGAATCTCCACAGCAAACTATGCGCTTGATGCCAATATCCTGGGCAACACGAAGTCCGTGAATGAGGGCCTCGTACTCCGCCATGTTGTTGGTAGTGTTGAAGTGGATCTGCAGGACGTATTGCAACTTCTTTCCTGTTGGTGATTGTAACAATACACCAGCCCCCAAGACATTGATTAGCTTTGATCCGTCAAACTGCATGACCCAATATTCTGCCTCTGGTACAGGAGTGTCTTCTAGCAGTTCTGTCCAATCTGCAATAAAATCCGCCAATGCTTGTGATTTGATAGCATCGCGTCTCTTGTAGGTGATTTCAAAGGCGGCAAGTTCAATGCCCCACTTTTCCACTCTTCATGTAGCGTTACTGTTGTTGATGATGTCGGATAGTGGAGCTTTGCTCACTACTATGATAGGGTGCTCCTGGAAGTAATGCCTTAGCTTGCGTGAAGCAAGAAAAACTCCATAAGCTATCTTTTGCTAGTGTGGGTAATGTTGTTTGGATTCCGTCAAGACCTCGCTTACATAGTAAACAGGTCATTGAACTCCATATTCGTGCGTTGGTTCCTTGCGCTCCACCACGATGACGATGCTAATGACTCAGTTGGTTGTCGCCATGTAAACTAACATAGGTTCCCTTGACACCAGTGCTGCTAGTATTGGTAGGGAGGAGAGTATTCTCTTCAACTCCTGAAGTGTTGCGTCAGCCTTGTCCGTCCATATGAATTTGTCCGCCTTCTTGAGCAACTTGTAGAGAGGCATAGCCTTCTCACCATGTCGGCTGATGAATCGGCTTACCGTTGCTACGTAGCCTGTGAGCCTTTGTATGTCCTTCAGGCATGTCGGATGTTTAATGTCGAGGATGGCCTTGATTTTCCCTGGGTTCACCTCGATTCCATGATGTGAAATAATGAAACCCAACAAATTGCCAGAAGGTACCCCGAAGACACACTTCTTGGGGTTCAGCATCATGTTGTGTTTCCAAAGATTGTTGAAGGTTTCCTGCAAGTCAGCGATAAGATCATTTGATTTCTTTGACATTACCACGATGTCGTCCATGTAAGCATGTATCTTGCAACCTATTTGGTCGTGTAGGCAATGTTGGATTGTCCGCTGGTAAGTAGCACCGGAATTTTTCAGCCCAAAGGGCATCGTAACGTAGCAATACGTGCAGCAGGGTGTGGTGAACGAAGTGGCCAACTGTTCTGACTTTCGCATCTGGATTTGGCGGTATCCTGAGTAGGCATCGAGAAAACATAGAAGTTCCGAGCCAGCCGTCGAGTCAATGACTTGGTCAATGCGAGGCAAAGCAAACGGATCCTTTAGACACGCTTTGTTCAAGCCGATGTAATCAACGCACATTCTTAATTCATTGGTTCCCTTTTTGGGGACAAGTACAGGATTTTCCACCCATCGGGTGTGAATAACTTCTCGGATAAAGCCAGCTTTAAGTAACCAAGCTATTTATTTGCCTATAGCCCTTCGTCTTTCATCACCAAAGAATCATAGAGGTTGTTTCACCGATTTGACATTTGGATCAATATTCAAGCTGTGCTTGGCAAGTTCCCTAGGTACACCTTTCATGTCGGAAGGGTTCCAGGCGAAGATGTCACTATTCTCATGGAGGAACTTGACGAGCGCGCTTTCCTATTTAGGATCCAGGTCCATGCGAATGGCGTTGGTCTTGGACGAATCTCCTTCAACAAGTTCCACCTGCTTGGTCTTGATGGCGGCCTTGAATGCGGGTTCGGCAGCAGTGATCTGCTTCTTCGAAGTTAGCATCTCCGAGGCATTGATCTGGTTCTGGATCTCCTTGAACTCCTCACCATAGAGGACTGCTTCGGTGAAGGTGGCTTCACTGAGCTTGCACTCTCGTGCCTTGGTGAAGCTTTTATCAACGTTGATGATGGCGTTTGGTCCGGGTATCTTGAGCTTGTTATAGACAAAGCATGGCCTTGCGAGGAAGGATTGGAAGATGTCGTGTCCAAAAATGACGTGGTACACGCTCTTGAAAGGTACCACTTCAAAGGTCATGCGTTCTTGGCGGTAATTGTTAACATTGCCAAAAGCGACCGGAAGGGTGATGCAGCCTAGGGAATTTGCTCGTCGGCCGGGGACAACCCCATAGAACACGATGTTTCTTTTCCTTAGTTGGGTCTCCCATCAAGTTCATCTTGTGTAGTGTATCCAGGTACATGATGTTGATGTTGCTTCCACTGTCCACGAGGCACTTGGTAAACTCTGTTCCATCAATCAAAGGGTTGATGACCATGGCATAATGGTTCTCTGTTGGGATAAGGTCTGGGTGATCCTTCCTATCCCAAGTAATTGGAATCTCTGACCACCTGACGTACTAGGGAACCGGAGGAAGGGTAGCCATCAGTATCGTCAGAGAGGTCTTCTGGGCCTGAATGGTGGGAGTTCCAAGGAAGGTGTGGTAGACTGGAGCCTTCTTTTTGAAGGGATTTTTACCTTTACCCTCTCCCTTGTCGGAAGATTTGGGTTCCATGTCTTCCTCCATATCACTTGATTCCTTGGACTCCTCCTCCTTCTTCTTCCCTTTGCCCTTTCCGCAGGGTCCATTCTTCCGACTTTGCTGGTAGACGGACTCAGGGTCTTCCTTGAGGCCGTTGACAATTTGCATTGGCGGTTGGTGTTGGTGGTTTTGTCGTTCGCGTCAAGGTGGATGAAACACGACATATCACAGTAGTCTTCATATGTCTAGGGAACGTGGGGTGTTGAGGGTGTAGAATCACTCCTTTGCTGGCCATTGCTAGCTCGCTGGCCACGTCCATGCTACCCGCCTTTTCCTCTGCTAGTGAATGCTGCAGCGACCATGTCGGCTACTTGCTTTTCTTTAGGCGGATTCTTCCGCTTGTTATTATTATTCTTTCTGGCCTAGGTAGGGATTTCTATTGCTGGCAACGATCCGCGTGCATCATCAGCAGCAACGGCGAACTCACTGGCCATGGCGATCATTGCATTGAGTTTGAGCTCATTGTTGTCTTGCTTGCGCTTCAATGTATGCCGGAGCAAAGTTCCCTTTTCTAGATCGTCGATGAAGGCAGCCATAGCGGTTTGTTCGTGTACCCTTGTGCAGAAATTTTTCATATCCAGCCAGCGAGAGAGGTAGGCATGAGAGGTTTCATCCTTTTCTTGCACACAACGTTATAGGTCTCCGACAGTGCAAGGAGCTAGGGACGTTTGTACGTACCCTCGAAGTTCTTAGTGAACGATTCATGCATATCCAACCAATTGCATATTGACTTCTCTGGCAAGTCATCAATCCATTGTCGGGCAGTGCCAGTGAGCATGAGTGGGAGGTACTTGACGGCGATATTAGGGTTCCCCCCTACGATGTGAATCACTTCGCTGTAGTCCTGCAACCATGTAACTGGTCTGGCGGTGCCATCGTAAGGCTTGATGGTCTTATCTATCCGGAGACCCTAGGGGTAGGCTGTGGCCTGTATTACTGGTCCAAAACAACATGGCCCAAGGTATGGTAGCTCCCGAGCTTCTTGGATCTTGTCCAGCCGTGAACGTGCGTCATACGGCTCTGGTTGCTTCCCTTTTCTATCACAGGGGGGGAGTTGCGGCACGATCTATGAGATCAGCTGTGTCCTCCACCATGATGGCTCCTAGGTGGCGACGGTGGTGGTGGAGGCGGTGGGTTAGCCTTCTTGTTGTTTCCCTCCTGCAATTCCTCACGTCTATCGCGGTTGCTTGTCAGACGTGGCGGCTCCTTGTGGGATCTTCTTCTATGTCCTTCAACGCTGCTGTGCTCTCCGGCATGTCGGGGCTATTCGCCCTAGTCACGTATAACTATGCTGACCTGGGGATGCCTAGGTGGTGGCATGCTTGTACGATGGTGCAGCTGTGGTTCCTCGTGACGCCGAGATGGTGGTGGAGGTGGTGACCGGTGAGGACGAGCCTTTTCTTCGTGATCAGAGGATACGGGTATGGCGTCAGTCCTATCACATGCCTCCCTCCATCTTCGCTCTGTGGAGCCTGTATGGGATCCCTCGTCACAGGGAGATTTTGGCCTTCTACGGCTATTCAGGGTTGACTGGCAAAGCTCCGGGTTGGACTCAAGCCTCTGCGAGGTAGCCTTTTCCTATTGCTTGCAAGCCTTGACGACGAGGTCGTACACCTGAGCAACTACTTCTGGCGACCTATCCTATTCTAGGAGGGTCTTGGCGGTGACAATGTTGAGGGCGGGAGTTGGCATGACTTGCCTCCCCTATGAATCAATGTATGGGGTGGCTTTTGTCGGCTTGGATCCCTCATATCCCAACCTGTGCTGAACACCGAGATCTTCGACGACGTGAGCTGGTGCTTTCTTTGCCTTTTACTTCAACAACAATTGCTTGTACTCAGCCTCCATAGCTCTTGCCACCTTAATGGATTGTTGCGCCTTGGCCATGTCTTCATCTAGCTTAGCACCCTGCTCCGAAATGCACTTGGCCTCCGCTAGGATTGCCGCACGCTTCTCATCAAGCTCCGTAACACTCCGGATATGGGCGACGATGATGGGTTCAATGAGGAGTGTGCTATAGATTTCCTTGTCAGTGGGAGTAACCAATGGGTTGCCAGCTGCAGACGTTGATGGTGGCATTGGCGGCTGATTAGATTGCCTGGCAGTACTGGGGGCCGTGGTGAGTTCCTACGCCGATTGTGGGCGAATAACCGGAGGGGGCAAGGCCTTGGCCGGAGCCGGAGGCTCGGCGGCTTTCTTGGCCACTGTTGCTCTGGTAACCGCTGGCGTGGGCGAAGCTCTCTCACGTTTCGGTTCCTGTCCGTCTTCTTCCATCACGCTCCCAATGGCGACTAGCACCTGGTGGGGAGCGTTAGTCTTCTCGGTGCGCTCCTCCTGCTCGATCTCCCTCATAATAGCATCGTATTCCTCCGAGTTAGCGTCCGAGCGGCCGCCATCCATATTGATGTCGGCATATAGCGCGTCAAGGATGGAGTCAGAGTGGGCTTCAGTGTTGGCGATGGCGGATGTAGAGGGTGATGGAGGCAGGCCGTTGTTGTTTCCTCCTCCAGCTACGATGGCTATCGTGGCCTCAGCCTCCTCATTGGCGTCCGCATATTCGTTGCCGATTGTGACCATCTCACCAAGGGCGAGAGGACCCGCGGCCTGACGCCTTTAGAGGGTATGCCGAACGAGTGTTCCAGGTGTGAGCCCTTCCACGAAGTGGTACATGAGCTCGTCAGCATGGTCGCCCTCTAGGGTTTCCCTCACCCTCATCCATCTGGCGAGGTATTTGAGGGGAGGTTCTCCGTCCCTTTGAATGCATCTGGCCAGATCGAAGATGGTGACTACACTGACAAAGTGTGACCTGCGCATCTCTAATGCTCGGGGAAGCCAAGAGGATTTGCAGGGTACTTCCACCTTTATATCCTGCACAGGGGCGGTTTGGGTGGGCCTTGAATTTTCCCGATCTGAGCCACCATACTCCAAGGAGAGATATGGCCCAGATCCTTCCGCAAACGTGTCCTGCTCATAGGCGGTCCGTGTGGGGCTTGAGGAGTTTCTGACTTCCTGGGAGCTAGGACCCGAGTCAGTTTCACCAAAGAAGATGTGGATGTCTCTGAAGGGGATGATGGAGCAGCATGTAGGGTTCGTCTTTGCCGGCACCCAAAACTCATCTGGAGGGACGATCGGGATGTTGCCGGAGAAGAGAACACATTTGATGGCTATGGTGTCGCCAATTCCCATGAAGAGATTGGACCTCGCCCGATGTAGAGCTCGAAGCGCCTCTTGCCCCACGGTGGGCGCCAACTATCGTGGTATTGCCGATGAGTACACCATGGAGGGGTCCTCACAATGCGTGTTTAGTGACATGGGGTAAGGCGGAGAGTTGGCGGGTACGAGGTAACACAGCTTACCCAGGTTCAAGTCTTACAACAGTGGCGGAGCTCTACTCCTGGTATAAATCACTATAATGGTGATACGCCGAGTTATAGAGATAGTTCACTTGCGAGGTGTTGCACGTTGTACGTAGCAATCTAGGTTGTGCCCTAAAGGCTCCCACGGGTCCGGCTTATAAAGGCGCCAGAGCCTAGGGTTTATAGGGAAAGATCCTTGCCGGACAAGGTAAAGAGTCCTACACTAATACAAACTAGTCTTTCATGTCTTTCACTCCAAGGCTCCGAGTACGTTGGTGACTCCTTCGTAGCCTTCCTTCATCCGGCATGGGCCTCCCTTCTAGATCCGTCTAACTAGGTCGCCCAGCAGGCCATAGGCCTTGCTACCAACTATGGGCCACCTGGGTTAGTCGGAATAAGGACATGCTATGGTGATACCCATTTAGCATATCCCCAACATCCATTATCACCAATATGGACGACAAGCTTCAAGAAAATGATCTTCTCGAGATGCGTATCTTGAACTTGCCCTTCTCAACCTTGATGACGATCACCACTTGATGTCATCCTCTCATGGGATATATGAGATCTGTACTTTTGATGCATGCCCATGAAAAGATACCTAACCAATATAGATAACACAAAGGCACACATATAATAGGTTAGTTCATGAAGCATAATTGACAAGCTTACCATACCACAAGATCAATGTGGTACATTCTTAATGCTTCATGTGTTGACCAAACTTAAATCTAATCTTCACTCTTTATATTAGTCAACCATGTATCTTCTCATGATCCATCTCAATATCTTGAGGTACATAAAGGACCCTTCATTTGATTACATGCTCTAAATCTTAGTCAACCATAGCTCAACTAATGAGGCTATCATGACACTGACTTAGATACATAACTTGAATTCTTCTATTGAGATCACACTCTCAAGATCTTGATCATATCATATTGTTCTTCAACTCGATGATCTTGATGCCAATACTCAAGGTATATCTTTATCTTCATGGCATCCATACTTGAATCCAATACATGGACTACAAGCATGACCTATGGAATATTCTTTCATATAAAACTCAATGAAAACATTAGTCCATAGGGATTGTCATTAATCACCAAAACCACACACACTACAAGAAAAGTTGGTTGTTACAACAGATGAATTTTGAGGTTTCAGGCCCGTTTTCGTGGTTAAAAAGTCTTCTATGATGGATAGCCTTCGTGGTAAAAGCCCCGTCACAAAAGAATGTACCTTGGATTTTTTGGACCGTGGCAGATCGCACCCTTCAGCCGCGAAAACTTGTTCCATTATAGATCTGTTCGCCAGCTGCGTTGACTGCTGAAGTCATGCAAACTGCCACGTGGTAGCCACCGTTAACGACCGGTTACCGCTGTTAACACTCATAGGAACCATGGCAGAAGCCAGGCCTAGCCAAGGCTTGTTAAATATTAAGTGGGCAGGCTCATGAAAATAGCCCAATAAGAAGATGGCTCGTTACTGTTTCCTCCTGCACTGTTTGAAATGGGCCCAAAAGATGCAGCCAACAATGACCCGCGAATTTCAGGCCCGTAACTATTTCGGCCTACAGAGGCCCATATTTTCCGAACATTGTGCGGCTCGTTAACAGTCTGCATCAAGTAGGTCCGATATTGTTAAGGCCTATGGTCGTCCTGTCACTGTTCTGCAGCTCGTCCTGGGCCGCCTACTTATGGCCCATCTTTGAGAAGGTCCATTACTGTTCTAGCCTTTTACTGTACCGTCCGTCAACCTTTCAGGCCCACAGGCGGCCTACAACTATTCTTATCTGGTACTGTTGTGGCCTTGCAATATGTTCGACATGTTACTGTTCATGTCTTGTAAAATTTTCGGACATTTACCATACTGGCCATTTACTGTTCAGGTCCGTTACTGTTCTGACATGTTACTGCTTTGGCCTGTTACTGTGCTGTGCTGCCACTGCGTCTGGCCTGTTACTGTTTTGGCTTGTTACTATTACTACTTGCCACCTGAGGGTAGGACCGTTACGGTCGCGGACACCTATAGTTTCGGCCATTATGAAGCCCACGCAAATATCATAAAAGGAGTATAATTCGCGAGCATCTTTTACTGTTCATGGTAGGCCCAATACAAGAAGGGCAAATATCAAAGCCCTATATTGTTACCTGATCGACCAGGCTGGCACAATTATGGTACCGCCTATCGTCATGCGTGCACGGCATCAACTAAATGCCTACATGGCCTATGCGAGTTATCTAGATATTATATCAGTTGCAAACTTCTTAAAAACATTACATAATATAAAAGCTCGGGAAAGAAAATTTAGCATTTCCGTTGACAATCAAGTTGATAGCATTGTCCTTAATTTGGTTTCTCAATCCATCAACTACATCTCCCTTTGAGTGTGACAGCTACATTGTAAAACCACCTTGAGACATGATCTTGCAGCCCCCTCGTCGGTGGCGATAGCAATAATTTCAGTCTAAAACTAAGTAATAACAAGTTAATACAACAAACAAGACAAACTACTAACTTGACTGATATGACAGGAGCTATGAACTAGACTTTACAACAGGTCAATGGTTCAATTATTGCCCAACTCGTCAAACAAACAGGACAAGAAAGCACACATTAAACAAGTGTGTCTACCATGAAACGAGCAATCAAAAAATGTGTGTGTGTGGCTTAGAATTTCAGCAAATATAAACTAGCCAGGTCATTTCAACAAATATATATGGAAGCAATTGTATACCCTAAAATGCAAGAGATGTTGGGTGACTCTGAATTTGCGGTGAGCCACAAAATGGCATGTAGTTACTATCATAGCGAAGAATGAACTAGATAGAAATTATAACCGCATCATACGAGAACTTGTAGAGCAGGAATCCAAACCACAGATGAACTATATACTGTAGAGGATAGTTATGTCATGTCTTAGGACGAACCAGAACCAGAATCAGATGCGAGATATAATGGCGTCGCTCGTGAACCTGTAGAACAGGACAAACAAGCATTAGACAAGTGTGCCTAGAATGAAATGAGAAATCAAACAAAGTGTTTCTTAGAATTTCAGCAAATATAAACTAGCGAGGTCATTTCAGAAAATATATATGGAAGCAGTGGCATCTCTTGGAATGCAAAGAGTCGTTGGGTAACTCAGAATTTGCGATGAGCTACACAATGACATGTAGTTACTGTCATAGCAAAGAATCAACCAGATAGAAATTATAATGGCATCATAAGAGAACTTCTAGAGCAATATTGCAAACCACGAGTGAACTACATAGTAGAGGACAGTTATACCATTGCTCAGGACGAACCAGCACTAGATAAGGAAGTAATGACATCCCTTGTGAACATGTAGAATAGGCTATGCAAACCAACATGTTCATTGTTCCATTTTGAGCTCTATGCAAGAAAAAGGAAATAGATAGTGATGCAGCTTTTGAAGAACCAGATGGCAACAACCAAATTATAATCAAATTAGTATGAAGAGTTTAAATGGCTACTACAAGACAGCAGAATGATGCCAAGGAGGAAATAATAGCAGGAACTGATATCAGGATGAACCAGGTAGATTCAGCAACTATAGAGCGGGGAATCCACACTAATATTTTCCACTGACTTCGGATTTTGCAAGAATTACACGGTAGAAGGCAATTACTGTTGAATGGAGTAGCTAAGAACATGTGCATGAAAAAATAACAGACATATGCATGACTTGAAATTTGTAGAGCATCGAATGCAAACCAACATGTATAATGACCTTGTATGTACTAGCACGAAGAACAGGAGTGCCCAATGACTTGTATGTACTAGCACAATTACAAAAATGCAGTTCACTTCGACAGGCTTGAACCTGATATACTGCTGACAAAACTATACGGGTTGAATATTTGGTTAACCTTGGTTGAAGAGGCATCTAAGCATTGTCGGTACCGTGCGGGTGACGCATAGGTCACCGAGGGTGCTGCGGTTGCGGTGGCTATTAGCGTCGGGGAAGTAGACCTTGGGCGGTCGATGTCGGCTTGACCGCGGTGGACAAGAGTGTCGCTGAGTAAGATCCAGTGCAGTGAACGGCGACGGCCGAGCAGCTGGTCTAGAGCGGTGGACATGGAACTCTTTGAACTAGATCACGTCCGGTGTACACCGGTGAAGCGGATCCGGTACGGTTGGGTAGCTTTCGGCAGTCGGGAAGCAGAGCTTGGGTGATCGATGACGCTATCAGCGTGGTGAACGACACCGCATCTCTGGTGTAGTGGTAGAGAGACCCGATGCACCAGATCCGGTGGGTGAGAATCGGGAAGCAGCTCCGCGGTGGTTCATGAGACCGCAGCTCAAGCGGCTCCGACCGCCGTGGAATTGTCACCGATCGGTGCGCGTGGTGGTCGTGGAGGTGAGGGCACGGGAGAGAGGGGGCCAGGATTTTTTGAAGGACCAGTGGAAAAATCTAGGCGAATCGGGACAAAGGAGGTGAATAAAAACATAATTACGATCGTGCTCCCAAGCTATCAACTTTAGCTTTCCCATAGGGCATTAGAACAATGGGTAGAATGGGAATTTTGAAGTCAAAAGTTTTTGAAACGGAGGGGCGCGAAATGCTCCAAGCTTGGTGTGTGATTTTGCTGCTTCATTGAGATTTTGAATTTGACGATTGTCCATCTAATAATAATATAAAAATGGTACTGCCCCGGTGGGATATTTTGCTTCAAAGTTTTTGAAACTAGGGGCAAGAAATGCTTCAAAGTTAGTGTATGGTTTAGCCGCTCGATTGAGATTTTGAATTTGACTAGAACCCATCTGATAATAATACAAAAATGGTACTCCCCGGATGGGAGATTTTCCCTCAAAGTTTTTGAAACGGAGAGGCTGGAAATGCTTCAAAGTCGGTGTGCGGTTTGCCACTCGATTGAGATTTTGAATTTGACTAGCGCCCATCTGATAATAATACGAAAATGGTACTCTCCCGGTGAGAGATTTTGCCTCAAAGTTTTTGAAACGGAAGGGGGAAATGCTTCAAAGTCGGTGTGCGGTTTGCCGCTCGATTGAGATTTTGAATTTGGCTAGCGTCCATCTAATAATAATAATATAAAAATGGTACTCCCCTGGTGGGAGATTTTGGCTCAAAGTTTATGAAACGGTTAGGCGGGAAATGCTTCAAAGTCGGTGTGTGTGATTTTGCCGCTTAATTGAGATTTTGAATTTGGCTAGCATCCGTGTACTACTACTACTGGGAGATTTTGGCTTAAAGTTTATGAAACGGTTAGGTGGGAAATGCTTGGAAGTCAGTGCGTGTGATTTTGCCGCTTGATTGAGATTTTGAATTTGGCTAGCATCCATGTACTAATACTACTACTACTAGTAGTAGTAGTAGTAGTAGTAGTAGTAGTAAAAAAGGTGGTAGAACATACAGCTATCTGGTCAGGAATTCATGGCTGAGAGTCACATCGACTGATCATCCATATAACCACACTTGAGGTACTCCCTGTGTTCGATATTACTAGGCAGGAATAGTACTAGTTCGGAGAATTAACTTCACCTATTCGCTTTATCGCTAGTTATTGCATGAAGTGGTAATCCTAAAATGCAGCCAATGCACGTGACCACAGCATCTAATTGAAAACATGCAAGCCAATGGATGCACTCCTGTTTTAACAACATGATCGGCCAGGAGAATTATAGGACGTGGTGCTTCATATTTTTCGGTTAACTAGAGGAGTAATTGAGTAAAACTAGGAGCACTAATTGGTCCTCCGGCCTAGCAATTGAGGTTGTACAAATAATTAAGAGGTATATACACCTTTAGTCCCACATCTTGCACTGCGAGAGCGTTTTAGTCCCACATATTGAAAAATGAGCAATACTAGTCCCACAACTTGTATCTCGAGAGCATTTTAGTCTAATTTAATCGAATTTTAGTAAATTTGACATAATTTGTCCATAAATGACGTTGATTTTTTTAATAACCCCTCTATATTTTTCTATGTCATTTGTGTCCCTATGCAGACTGACAAGTGGGCCACCTATTAGTACACGAACAAATTAAATAGTTAAATCTCTAAGAAGAGAATAAATTCGAACTTAACACTTTTGTACAATGACACAGATGCACAAGCCACTATGCCGGTTGATGCTAGTTGTTACTCTTGTCAGACGAGGAGTACTTGAGAGGACATAATTATTTATACAATAAAAAGCAATCACGAACGCAAAAATGCTCACGTCTACTACTAGTATAATCTTGTGCATCTGTACTGAAACATTTTGTCATGTGAATGTTGGCATAGTGCATAATATCTACTATATAGCTTAGTCGTTAATCTAGTAGCTAGCTGCAGTGTCTAGAATAAACTTGAGTTTTTTATTATTTGCAAAAATGAAAAAGAATAAACTTGAGTTGTAATTGTAGCCGAGAACACAAATTATGTTGAATTGATAATTTGCATCTTTTTTAGATTTTTTTACATCTTCGGAACACATATTTTGAATATCCAAAATAAAGAACACATAAGATGGAGCGCTCTTCAGTTAATCACTTCCGTGTGCATGTTGTAGTGGCAAGGCTGATTTCTTCAGTAGCGCAGGTAATCAGTTCGATACCCTACAATGATTGATAGTTTTCTTATTTATTTTCTTATTCAGATCTGCCTGTCAGGTCGTACCAAGGTCACAACTGGTAGGGAGAAAATACATAGGGGTCATTTTGCGAAAATTATGATACCACATGTTAGTTCCAGAATGAGTTACGACGAATTCAGGCAAAATCACAGAAATTCGATTGAATTAGACTAAAATACTGTCGGGTTACAAGTTGTGGGACTAGTATTGCTCACTTTGCAAGATGTGGGACTAAAACGCTCCAACGGTGCAAGTTATGGGACTAAAAACGTATATACCTCAATAATTAATGACCATGCTATTGAGCGAACATGAGGTTTTTAGCTCCACGGAGTATACATCCTATCCGGCCACACGGTGAGCATCCAATGGCACAACCAAAAGGCAAAACTGAAAATGGAAAATGTCATGCAAAAAAGCGAAAAATGCCCTGCGTTTGCGTATGCCCTGAGGGAACCAGGAAGCGCACGTTTTCTCTTTAGATTTCGGGAGAGTTAAATACAATGAGGTTATGATACTTCTACTACCAATACTAGTATCATCCTACACCTACACATTCGTGTGCTCCCAGGAGTCATACGCTGGTGTGCATGACTATTGTCCCGTAATTAGTGCGCGTGCGCATGCATGTGCCCGTGCCAGTTTGATGAAACACGCTTGCGGTTGCTGTGTGCATGCAATCGTCTTGTTTCCACACGCTTCGCTTGGCTTTCCTAGGATTTTGTTTAAATGTATATCTCTGGAACTGCCTTCGGTGCCAGTCGACGGGATCGAAACCACAAGAACACCATCATCCATGGCCGGCAAGAAGCAGGAGGAGTCACCATGGGCTGGTCTCCCTGAGGGACTCATCCAGAAGATAGGTGACATCTTCCTTTTGATGGATGACTTCAGCTACTACGCCACTTTCCGGATAATCTACAGCGCCTGGCGCGACTTCATGGAGGAGCGCTTTATGCCAGCCAACTGGATTGTTCTCGAGCACTAGTTGTCGGAGGAGTATCGGGTAGAAGACGCCGCCATCACGTTGCTGAATGTGAGAACTGGCCTCCACCTTGAGAAGAAGATTAGCCGTGTTATTCGTAGGTTCTTTCTTGATATTTCATCTGTATATATGTAATCCTTTTTTCATTCACATCTTCTACTATTTGTTTTTCAAGTTCTGTTTCTTCGTCCACTTGTTTCCTAGGGTTTTGCTCCATGGTTTACCTTGATTGAATTTCAGCCTATTTACCTTGTCTGAATCTCTGTTTCTCTCCCTCTCTCTATATATATCTCTTTGGAAGGTACTTTTATGTTGGTAGCACAACCGGTGGCCTCCTTGTACTTGGACAGAGGGTGCAACCATACAAGACCTGGTTGTACAACCCCTTCTCGGACGCTATCAAGCGCCCGAGGGCGGAGATACCGACCGAGCAGGTGTCTTCTGTCGCTGTGATGATGTTCCCGTTGTTGATGGTGTTTACATCAAACCATCAAAACACCACCATTCGGTGGGTGGATGAGGGCACAGAGGAAGGGAGCTGCCCGGTCTTTGGTGAAGGGTGGTACTCGCCATATGACTCCGCGGAACAACAGAGCATGGCTTCTTATGCCAGTGATGTTTTCGTCGCAAACAAATACGGGTCTGTCCTCTCGACTATGTGTGATGCTGCTCATGGAGATGTCCAACTGCAGCGCTCCGCATGAACCCTGGAGATGCATCCCGCCGTTGCAGGCCCTGTTCCGGGCTGCCAGTTCCCAGAGAATTGTTTTTACCTCGTCGAGTCGGACAGGGAGTTGTTGTTAATTGTGAGTGGACCGGTCTATGGTGGTAGGCCGATTGTTTACCGGGTTGATACTAGAGCCATGTCCTTCAGCCGGACAAAGGCATCGGAAGTCGTGCTCGCTTTGTTGCTAACAATCAGTGCGTCTGCGTCGATGGCGCCAGAGTACCAATGGTGCATGCTGGCAACATATACTATGCAGACCTATCAGAGATTGGATCTTACAACTTTGAGGCTCTTGCGTGGAAAAAGGAGTTGTGGCATCCCGCTAAAACCACTACTAGAAAATCGTTGTGTTTTCGTGCATTGCATCATCATGACCGCATGTTCATGTCATCATGCCACATTGCATTTGAGCATCGTCATCATTTTGCATGGTTTTCCTCAAAACTATTTTCGAAAACCTATTTTGTTTTTCTAAATAAGCCCCGTCTTTATTCAAATACAAAACCCGGTTCTCCGGAATATTTTGGTTTGACTAAGTACGGTATGCAAAAGCCCCGTTTTAATTAAATAAATATTTCAAGTTGTTTTTAGGAGGCAGCCCGCCAGGCCCGAAAGCCCGGCCGGCCACCTCCAAAATCCCTAATCTACCCAGACCTATTCTACCCAGCCATTTCCTCCACCCCTCCACCTCACCCCGCCCTATCACAGCTCGCCACCTCACCAGCCCCTCCCCTTTTCCCTCCACCACACCAGCCACCCTTTTTTTCCTGTTTTTCCCCCAGCCTTTGACAGCCGGGACCCGCCCGTCATAGACCGCTCCGACCAGACCTGCAGCCCACCAGGATTTCCACCAGACGCCGACGGGCCGGCCCATCTGCTTCCTTCGCCCAGTGCGGTAGGTAGCAAGCTAGCTCCCATATCAGGCCCATCCTCTGTTTTTTCTGGAATTCCAGAAATATATCTATATCTTCTATAAATCATATCTTCCTTTTGGTAACTCGAAATAAAAAGTATTGTGTATGAAAGTTTATCAGAAAAATGCATAGAACAATAATATGACATCCTCATATTTGATTGCATCAAGTATCATGTGGGTTGGTCATAGTTTGCATAACACCTATTAAGTAACATATGGAGTAATTTGGGAAATGCTCATAATATCTTCCGGCTCCATTTAACTTTGATGTAGATCACCCCTGCCATGTTTTGCCTTGCTAATTCAACATTTAAATTGCGAGGGTATCTAAATAACTTGAACCATATAATTAATTGTCGGGACCCCGGTTCCGCTTAATATTGCCTAATTGCACCGCATCTGCATCATATCATAAACATGCCGATTCTTCTACCGTAGTATTAAATATTGCATCCAATGTTTCTTCTAGTGTTTGCTTCTTCGCGGATTAGGCTGATGAGTGGATGCGAGTATCGACAAGTTCTCCGGATATGATCCGTCGGCAGTGTTTCCCAGGCGGGCATATCTCCCCCTTTCTACCTATTTTGTGTTTATAGTCTTTATTTCCTCCTGTTGATCTATTGCTATCTGAGTCGCGATGCTTTAGTTTCTGTGCACCATTTACACTCCTCGCAGCCTCTATATTGCCATGGACACATCCTATTGCTTGTTGTTTGATAGATAGTCGGCTTATGTGTTGCTTCGCGTCGTTGTTGTTCTACCATTGATGGCAAGTTGGTACATGATAAACGGTGGAGGTGCTAAATGGTGGAGATGATCATGACTTTAAATACAACTATTAAATGTCTGGGATAACTAATGAAAGAGGCACCGGTGGGCAATATATGCTATTTGGTTTTTGTGTCCACTTGTGTTCCGTAGGCCCCGAGTACTTGATACATGTTCCTTGACTATTCGCACTATCCACATACGGGAGACTCTATGAATCCCCCTTAGCCAGAGCTTGATTCATTTCTTATTTCTTGGGGCCACAAGTAGTTTGAGACTTTATTACTATCCTGTACTTATGCCATGCTTACTGCTTTATTTACGATTGTGCGTGGAGCACCTGTAATGTTTTGGAACATGGAATGTTTTCACGGTATCGACAAGCCTAGTCACACTTTCGGGTTCCCAGTCGTTTACAGCCATTGTCACAAATCCTGGGTCTGTTCCGGAGCCGGCCAACTTTGTTGCGGGTAGCTTAGTGGGGTGGCCCCCTGAAATGTTTTATGAATCCTGTGATTGCTTTGTCGTGAAAGCCTCGTTGGGTTTTGAGTTGGTTTTTCCGAGGTTGATCGTGTGTGTGTTGCTATTTTTGCACCCCTGCAGGGTAAATCTTTCTGAAAGCCGTGTCCGTGGTTATGGACGACTTGGAGCATAGTATCTCGATCATATACAAGCATAACTAAAGTAGTGCTATAAATTTGACTTAATAGGTGACTAGTAATCAGCTCAAGTATAACGTAATGGATTTTAAAAATGCCAACAGCTGGTGGATCTGGGTTGTTTTGTGACATGCTATACTTGCCTATTAAGTATCGCAACTCCAATGGAAAGAAATAAAAGTGCCAACAACTGCTGGGTTTTGGGATTCCTCGGGACAATTATATCTGACTAGTAAATGTTCCCACTACAACGAAATGTTAACTAAAACTGCCCACTACTTATGCTATCAGGATGACTCACGCTATATATCTGACTAGTAAATGCTGCAACTATAATGGAATGAGTAAAACTGCCAACTGTGTGAGTTCCTTGGTCCGACTTCCTCGTTTGGTCTCGAGGGGGAAATACTAGGATGGGTATGAATGGTGTTAGTATCAGGTGGTTTCGAATAGGTCTTTCTTATCTCTCTCTAATAGCCGACAGTTGTATTGAGTCTCTATAGGTTGTTTAGTGCAAGCTGCGCTGCCGCTTCAGCCCACCATACCTATGTAGGTGAGAGCCGCCGAATTCTAGCCTCGCCGTGTACTGGCCTCAGTACTGACGCTCCTCTTTTTCCTTTGCCCTTTGTCGGTATCCCTTTGTTTTAGCAGGTTTGCGATCGACGTCATTAGCAGGGTTACCCTTCCGGCTTGGCCTGGGCAGGGTTATGGACACCATTGGTTATTCTTCAGGTCTCTTAGCCCCATTTGCATCTTGTCTGTACTCGGACGCTATAGCGATTTCAAGGTGATTTGGATCTTCGTATTTGTATATCTGTATGCTTGACTCGCTGAGTCACTGTTGTATATATATCTGTTCTGTGGGTCCCATCGAGGACTGATGTGTAATGGTATTACCTCGTTTTCCACCCGCACGAAAGTGCCTGGTGGGCGTCCTTGAATCGTTTCTATGCGGGTTTAGCGGGAAGGGCTAAAACTTGCATAGGGCCGATTCAAGGGTGCTATAGAGGAGAGATGCTCGCCTAGGAAACACTGCCGACGGATCATATCCAGAGAACTTGTCGATACTCGCATCCTCTCATCGGCCTAATCCGCGAAGAAGCAAACACTAGAAGAAACACCGGATGCAATATTTAATACTACGGTAGAAGAATCGGCATGTTTATGATATGATGCAAATGCGGTGCAATTAGGCAATATTAAGCGGAACCGGGGTCCCGACAATTAATTATATGGTTCAAGTTATTTACATACGCTCGCAATTTAAATGTTGAATTAGCAAGGCAAAACATGGCATGGGTGATCTACATCAAAGTTAAATGGAGCCGGAAGATATTATGAGCATTTCCCAAATTACTCCATAAGTTACTTAATAGGTGTTATGCAAACTATGACCAACCCACATGATACTTGATGCAATCAAATATGAGGATGGCATATTATTGTTCTATGCATTTTTCTGATAAACTTTCATACAAAATACTTTTTATTTCGAGTTACTAAAAGGAAGATATGATTTATAGAAGATATAGATATATTTCTGGAATTCCAAAAAAAAAACAGAGGATGGGCCTGATCTGGGAGCTAGCTTGCTACCTACCGCACTAGGCGAAGGAAGTAGATGGGCTGGCCCATCGGCGTCTGGTGGAAATCCTGGTGGGTTGCAGGTCTGGCCGGAGCGGTCTATGACGGGCGGGTCCCGGCTGTCAGAGGCTGGGGGAAAACAGGAAAAAAAGGGTGGCTGGTGTGGTGGAGGGAAAAAGGGAGGGGCTGGTGAGGTGGCGAGCTGTGATAGGGCAGGGTGAGGTGGAGGGGTGGAGGAAGTGGCTGGGTAGATTAGGGATTTTGGAGGTGGCCGACCGGGCTTTCAGGCCTGGCGGGTTGCCTCCTAAAAACAACTTGAAATATTTATTTAATTAAAACGGGGCTTTTGCAAACCGTACTTAGTCAAACCAAAATATTCCGGAGACCCGGGTTTTGTATTTGAATAAAGACGGGGCTTATTTAGAAAAACAAAATAGGTTTTCGAAAATTGTTTTGAGACAAACCATGGAAGATGATGACGATGCTCAAATGCAATGTGGCATGATGACATGAGCATGTGGTCATGATGATGCAATGCACGAAAACACAGCGATTTTCTAGTAGTGGTTTTAGTGGGATGCCACAGGAGCCAAGGGTTTTATATGGGTATAGAGCAGGAGGATTATGGATCAATGACCGTCCTTTCGAACTCATTCAATTGTTGGCAGAGTATTGCAGCATCATCGAGTATTCTTAGCTGCAGATGGTGCCGCCTTATGGCGAGGATGGTACCACCCATTACGATTACTACAACAGCTATCCGCCAGATTGATGGATTGTGTGGGTCTTCTACTGATGTATTCTCTTCAGGTTAGCTCTTTATGTCTTCACTTTGTTGAGTGAACATCTATAAATTTTTCAATTTATATGGTACCCATATAATACAATGGATATTCTCCCTATTCTAGAAGATCATGTGTTGTACCTCTTACAATTTCACTGGTTTTTCAAGTGCATGCAGTTCTGATAGATGCTCAGTTTGTAACAATCCTCAAACAACTTACAACTGCAAATTATAGTAGATTATTAGAATTCTCAGTAAACTTGATAGTAATAAAATGAAGCATAAAAGTTGCACCAGACTCTGGACAACTAAATAAACATTATAACTGGAGTTATAGAAAAGGTCACTATGGAGCTTGCATCGAGAGACATGCAACAACCAGCTTCCCATGAGAGCTGCACATGAGATTATTAAGTATGTTCTGCGTTAAAGCTTGCCTGTTTTCCAATTTATATAAGTCTTTGCGTGCTATGGTGATTACTGGATCTATTTTGTTGGCTTCTTGCTCAACAATATCACAGGCATCTTGGAGAGTATCCACGGATGGAAAAAGAGGATCAGTCGAAGCGGTGTTCCATAAGCAATAGGTATTGTCACTGCTCTTGTGTGAAACAAAATCTGAACTTGGAGAAGCAGGTTTTTGTTTGGCATTCAGAGAGTCATTTGCAGCCTGAAAAAACACAAAACAAGTTATAACAGCATTACCATGCAATCACACCACCATGAATTTGAAATGTGTCAATGCGGTAATAGATAAGGAATGAAGCAATTAACAGTGGTGCCTCATACATCTATTTCTTCTTGAATAACTGGACCAGCTGGCGCCATGGAGCGATGCGAGCATATGCTGCTCTGTGAAATGACTGCTCTACTTGAATATGACTGAGACCAAGATAAAACAAGTTACTTAAATAACAGACTTAGGAAACAAACTACAAGTTCATTTCGAATAAAAATCCGAGCAATCAACCAAAGTACCTGATGCGGACTGCTGAAACTAGAATGTGTAGGACATGAATAAAATGAATATGAAAACTAAGCCATTATGTTTCTCATATATAAACTAGCCAGACACTACACAACAAAATCTGCCACTAATTTAATCATAGGAAAAAAAAAAGTGGATTCACTACCCACATGGGTAGCTGCGCATGCGTCCGGTACCATTGGATTTTTTCTATCACCGTTGGATTCTGCTTTGGTAAGTGACAGCGACTACACGGATCGAAAAATACTTTTCTGTTGGTTTGTCTTCTTTTTGTTGTCAGGCAATGTGGTGTTACCTGATTCGTTGAGACACGTAAAATGTAGCAGCCACCTCGCCCCCTTTCCGCTCTAGCCGCGTAGCAGGCTAGCTGGAGCTCCCTAGTCTATCAGCTCACCGGCGCTGGAGATCCAGTCGAGAAGCCGTGTACAAGAGCAGTGGGAGGGATGGCTCGCCTGGTGTGGCGACGAGGAATCTAGGGCCTTCGTCAACTGGAACAGCTCCAACGCGTCCGTGCCTTTCGTCTTTAGCGCCGCCGTCGTGGATCAAATCTATACGGTGTGGTGGTGACTGGTTCTCGTGTGGAGATTCTGAACCAAGGAAAAAAGATTGGGGTCTATACTGTACATGCCCCAGGAACAAGAGCAGAACCACGAAGCAGACTCCACTAGCCTGAACGCTGCCTAGTTTTCCCCTCCCCCACATCGATTTCCACCGAGTCAACGCTCCTCATGGATGCGGTGTCCCCCAGCTACACGGGGCCTCCACCTGCCGCCGCAGCGCCCAGCGAGCAGCTCGCCGCAATTCAGTCACGGAGGGGACATATGCGCCTCATGATAGGGACATGGGAAAGCAGCCTCGGGCAAAATCAGGCGGGGTGAGGGCCGGCGAGGTCTGCAGCAACCAGCGGCGGGCCAGCCTCCCGTACTTGTCCTCGAGCACGACGCGGTGGCGGATTCCCGTCCTAGAGCTCGTCCTCGGTGTCGCGCGGTGGAGGCCGGGTGGGTTGGCACTCGGTGGAGGACGGAGCGGCGGCTCATCCTCGAGCTCGTACGCAGCGGCGGATGCCCGTCCTCGAGCTTCCTCGGTGTCGCGTGGTGGAGCCTGGGTGGGTTGGTGCTCGGTGGAGGGTGGATCAGCGGCCTGTACTCGAGCTCGTCACAGCCTCAGCGACGCGCGGTGGAGGCTGGGTGGGTGCTCGGGGGAGGGCGGAGCGGGGCTAGGCGGTGGAGTCTAGTTCCTCTGAATTTGATCAAAAGAGAGAGAGACAAGGAAGAGAGAGAACATGAGGAAGAGATAAGAGAGAGAACGCAAGGGTGGGTTTGGTGGAGGTTGCTACTGCCGTTGTACTATCTGAACCATTGTCGCGGGCTAACGCCTTTAGACAGGTGTCAGCCAGGGGACGGGTGCGCAGGTACACCCCTGGGCAGCGAAGTTCGTCAAGACAAAAAAAAGTAACAACCACGGATATACTAGTCAGATAATTTCAAACAAACAATAAATTAAGCAATCATACATTGAGTTATTCATGAATAGCTACATAATTTCAACGGTTCGACGGCCTGAGAACAACAAACTGAACCATCAAGTGCCTCTTATTAAAATAGCCAGTTCATGTAACTATAATACACTAAGAGTGAGATGTAGTGCATAGAGTTCCTTATGATACATGTGTGGATCTTATCACTAGTGTGACCTTATTCTTATTATCAGACAACTCAGATGCAATACACTCGGCCTCTTCATATCTGGAAATTGAACTAAGTACATGGAACAAAAACAGACCATAGTAGGGCTAAAATGCTTGACGCCAATTTTTGGCAAAAAAAATACGAAAACAAGAAAGACAAATGGTAAATGTAAGCAAAAAAATGTGGCAATGACCAAACTTCGGGTAGGGCCTTACGGTAGGTGTTACACGAGATCTACGACGGCTCTTGTGGACGGGCGGAGTATGTAGTCCGTTGTTTCTCGTCTGCATAAATGTAAGGCCAACTATAAATACAAATAGGTTTCAACATGATATATGTTGGCATAAAGTGAAACAAAAGTGATGGGGTCTTATGAGATTATAGCAGCCATTCACTCTATGATATGGTGTGCAAACTGAGGCTGCTCCTTGCATAATAATAGCAAACCGTTTGAGCCGGAGATTAAGGGGGATCAAATCAATAGTACATAATGGTCAAATAGTATAACGTGTGTAAACGTGTAGTATAGGATAGTAGGACAATATAACAATGGAAATACTATAGTTTGTAAATCGGCGAATGAGAGAGATATTATATAATCATATCTCATGCGGACAGGTACAGTAGAGAATGTAAACAAATATGTTAAGTGACTAATAATTCAAAAAAAATAGTACATAAAAACAGTTCAATGGAGTTTAAGCGTAACCACAATAGGTTAATTAAGTACATAACAGGTATATCAAGTAAAGAACCTGTTAGTTAGGAAATTTAGCATGAATATAGTACATTGCCAACAAACAAATCGCACAGGAAGATCTGGTTTTACCTCAGTCGGGGCGGCGTCTAGGCTTCCTTCGCATCCTCACGGGTCACGTTGAGGTCACCGAAGGTGCTACGGTCGTATTGGGTGTCGACGACGGGGAAGTGGATCTTGGGCGAGTGAGGATACAAGCAGTACGCTAGACCACGACGTCCATGGAGCAGATCCTAGGCGGTCGATGATGTGCTCAGCGCGCCGCACAAGAGGGTTCGCTGAGCAGATCGGGTGTGGCGGGTACGCGGGCTAAAGTGCAACAGGGATTTCTGGCCGGTGACGTATTCCTAGAGGAGAGGGGGGGTAGGGTTTAGGTAATGCTAGCACTATACTAGGAAAAATACGAGTGAAGGCCCCCACCCACCGAATTTAATAGGGGTCAAATGGGAATTTTGAAGTATCTAAAATTTTGGGGCACGAACTATGTCCAGATATGCGGGATATTGTACCGCTTTATTATGGTTTTGAATTTGGTCATGGTCCATGTAATAATAGAAAATTGGTTGGCCGTACTCCCTCTGTGTTCAGGAATCTAAGGCCGTACTCCCTCAATCCAACACCTCAACTAATCATCCATGGTCGTACTCCTAATGCTCAGGATCTAGAAGAAGAATGGATATCATACTTAGGAGTTTCGAAAAATTATGAGATAAATTACATCATGTTGGGAGGATGATGTTATACTATCATGCAAATTTGCAAGTTCCAACTCATATTCATTGCACGGTCATGTTAGGAGCCATCTTATCATCAAGTTTTTTTTACATACATAGGTGATGCCCTAAGGTCATCCGCAATGTGTAAAAAGGCACACCTTAAGGCCTATGTGGCATCTGCTAAGGTTCACCATATACATTGTGGAGAAAATAAAGTTTGTATCTTTATGCCTAAGGTGCACATCAATCTTGTGGGTTATCCATAGAGAATAGAAAAAGCATTACCCTTCTCTCCCTATTTCATGTGATCGTTTTGAAAGGTGTTCAAAATTTTCATGATGCAAAATCTTAGCTAGAAGTCGAACAAGTCGTCAAAACTCTCTATAGTTTCTGATATATTAATTAACCGCTCGATGGGTACCTCCAAAAGATTTTTTCATAAAACTTTCAAAGGAACCTACAATTTATTACTTGTAGTTAAAGTTTGACCTAATTTCATTAAATTTAAGAGCAATCTATCGCTCTTACTTGTAACTCAAGTTTGACCTAATTTCATTAAACTATAAATATGCAAAATCTTAGCAAAAAGATGAACCTGTTGTCAGAACTCTCTGTGGTTTCTGATATATTAATTGAGCCCCCCCTCCGATGGGTACCTCCAAGAGCTTTTTCATAAAACTTTCAAAGCAACCTACACAGTTTACTTGTTGTAGTTCAAATTTTCCCTAATTTCAATAAATTTGCATAAAGTCATTCAAGTGGGAGAAGTTAGCTAGGAAATTTGATAACTCATAAAACATGGGAGATCATAAGTACGACATATTGCTCCACCATATATGTGTGAAAACTTGGCTTGTGGCATTCAGATCCATATTCTTCGGACTTTCTTTACCTGAAAGAACAATCTCGTCATCACTAGGAAATTGAGAATGTTCTTTCCTGATAGTTGGAAGCTCACACTGACAGCATTACTACAAAAAGATGCACCCATTTATCTTCGAAAAGACATTTAATTCAAGATAAATCAATCATGCTGACAGCATTGTTTACTACAAAAAGATGCACCCATCTATCTTCGAAAAGACATTTAATTCAAGATAAATCAATCACGCTTACTTTCTTGTAACTCAAGTTTGACCCAATTTCGTTGAATTGTCAAGATGCAAAATCTTAGCAATAATTTGAAACTATCATCAAAGCTCTTAGGGGTTTCTGATATATTAATTGTGACCCCTAATGGGTATCCCCAAAAGATTTTTCGTAGAACTTTCAAAGCAACCTATAATTTCTTACCACTATATAGTGTACAAATAACTTTGACTATTGACCGCTAGATCCAGACTCGCGAATCCCAACATTTCTAGCTGTTGGGTCTTTTTTTCCATTCTAGCATCTAGAATATTCTATTGATAGTCTTCGTCACAATGAATGCTATGCACAAAACTCAAAACACACTTCTCCATTATTCTAGAATCTTCTCCCTCGTTTCTCTAGACCATGTTACCAAAATTTTCAAGCTTTAGATAGCTAATAATCATTGACTTCTACATGATATACAAAGTACAAGAACCAAATATACACCCATACTTTATAGATATTGATCAAATTTATATTTTTTATGCTTTACCTATTATAATTTTATATAGTGATGATATGTCAGACGTCTATTATCCGAGTCTCATGTGCAGGGAACGTGTAATTTACTAGTACTTGTAGTTTCAAATTTGACCTAATTTCGATAAATTGACATAAATTAATTCTAATGGGCAGAGTTAGTTGGGAAGTTTGAAAACTCATAAAACATGGGAATCGTTGGTACAACATGTTGGTCCAATATATATGTTTGTAAACTTGGATTATGGCATTCAGATACAATATTCTTCGGACTTTTCTTTCGGAAAAAGAACAACCTCACTCGTATTCACTCGGAAAATATAGAATTGAATGTTATTTCTTGATAGTTGGAAACTCACACCGATGACACTGTGTACTACAAGAATATGTACCGATCTACCTCTGAAAAGACATTTAATTTAAGAGAAATCTATGGCATTTACTTGTAGCTAGCTCAAGTTTGAACTAATTTCGTTAAATTGTCAACATGCAAAGTCTTAGCAAGAAGTTGAACCTATCTTCGAAACTCTCGCTGATTTCTGATATATTAATTTTGACCCTTCGATGGGTACGTCCAAAAGGTTTTTCTTAAAACTATCAAAGAAAAACCTACAATTTACTCGTAATTTCAAATTTGACCTATAATTCCGAGATATCGACATAAAGTCATTCAAATGGGTGGGGTTAGCTAGGAAGCTTGACAACTCATAAAACATGGGAATGACAAGTACAACATGTTGTCGATCCACTATATACGTGTGTCAACTTGGCTTGTGGCATCCATATGCAATATTCTTTGGACTTCTCTTTACGAAAAAGAACAATGAACCTCGCTCATCTTCACTCAAAAAATGCAGAATTGAATGTTCTTCCTGGTAGTAGGACACTCACACCCACGTCACTGCTTACTACCAGAAAATGCACCCATCTACCTCTGAAATGACATTTAATTTAAGAGCAATCTATCGCGCTTACTTGTAGCTCAAATTTGACCTAATTTCGTTAAATTGTCAAGATGCAAAATCTTAGCAAGAAGTTGAACCTATCGTCAAAACTCTCTCTGATATATTAATTGTGACCCCTCGATGGGTACCTCCAAATTTGAAAGCTCATAAAACATGGTTATCGTCAGTACAACATGTTAGTCCACTATTTATGTCTGAAATTTTTTCTTGTCGTATTCAGATCCATATTCTTCAGAGTTTATTTATATAAAAGAACAATCTTGTCATCACTCGAAAAATTGAGAATTAAATGTTTGTTCATGGTAGTTGGAAACTAACACCGACGACATTGTTTACTACATGAAGATGCACCCATCTACCTCTGAAAATACATTTAATTCAGTAGCAATCAATTTCCCTTACTTGTGTAGCAAAAGTTTGACCTAATTTAGTTAAATCGACAAAAAGTCACTAAAGTGTGCGAAGTTAGTTGGGAAGCTTGAAACATCCTATTTCTAAAAACTTTGGAATTATAAAAAACCATGTTCCACTTTGTCTAATAATCAGGGTAGTGTAATTTTCTTTTAATTGTGGTAGGTCCTATAGAAGCGAGGTTCTTTAATTAACATGCGGTCCGTAGAAGTACAAGTTACAACAAGGACCTCATAAAAATGAAAATTACATCCAAGTTCATGCATTTAGCACAAGATCCCTGAAACTAAGCAATGAAGTGTCTTTTGAGGTTTGCGCGTATTCTAGATATTGTAGAGCCAAAATTTGTTCTGAAATAATCTACATTCTAACTTTTACTACTAGTACGTATAGTAAACAAGAATCCATAAAACAAAGTGATCGTACTCTCTATTGGAGTAGTAACTTAGATTGGTTGTTCACATATCTAAGTACTACAACTAATAATAATTTCTCAAAAAAGTACCACTAATAAATGCAGTACTAGTTTGTCTGATTTATTCTAAGATGTACTACTAGTACTAGTACTCCCTCTGTCTGGGATTATTAAGGTCATTTAAATTTTGTAAGACCAAAAAAGTTAATTACAGGTTGGTGTCGAAGACATGCATGCATGCAGGCCTCGGTCTCTTCCCTGCAGCATTGTACACCCTGCATCAGGCCATAAGATTTTCGTCTCTCTCTAGGAGTAGATCTTCTTGCCTCTAACGTGGATCTTCTTGCCTCGATCTCTCCCTCAGTCTATATTGTACTGTCTCGTACAGTACAACATGACACCTGCTTTACTTACCTATCAACTTTCTGCAGCTTTTTTGTTTGACGAAGCATGTATATCGTGCGGACACTGTCTAAGAAAAAAGTGGCCAAGTCCAGAGCCTCAGCCGCCGCCGGTGCGCTAGTGCCTAGCTTATTCCTGTACAATCGTACCAGTACAATACGAAACTCAATTAGTATACTCTTCAGTATACCCACACAACCCGGGTTTCTGGCCGGCATGCACTATGTCGACGAGCCGATCTTCCTTGTATAACCACTCCCACAAGTTTGTGTACCATGTCGGTGGATTCAACCGTGAGTCGGCTGCTATGGACGTCATCGAGTTTGAGGCGATGATTGAGTACCCCTACAATGGCTGCTTTAGCTTGGTCACCTTCGACAATCTCGACGAGCACAAGATCGCGTGCTCGCACGGCCCATGCTCCTGCATGAATCCAGCCTGTGATTTCATTGCCTCGTCGGCAGGGCACCTTTCCCACATGAAGGAAGCCCACAGGGTCATAGTAATCAGGGCGATCTACGACAACGTCTTCTTTTTCCTCATCCCGATTCCGCCACCAACAAGCATGAGGGGATTCATGTGCTTCCTCTATGGGGATGACGGTGCCGTGTTCGGCCTGACCATCAGCGCGCTCGGCCCGGCTGCCGTCATGTCCTTGGTGTGCATCTAGCAGGACATGTCCTTGTGGCCGCAGTACACGATGAACCTATGTGCGCCTGGCCCGCCGGGGTCGGCGAACTTCTCGATGGTCGAGAGCCTTAATGCGGTAATCGAGTTGACAAGCAGCTCGTCACCGGCCAACTTCCCATCCAACAAGCTGAGGACGTACCTCAGGGTGCCGCTGTGGTTCTTGATGAAGGTTGAACAGTCTAGCCATGTATCTTTCTAGATTTACATGGATAGGAAAAAATAAT
Organism: Avena eriantha; assembly: GCA_910589775.1. Lineage (NCBI taxonomy): Eukaryota > Viridiplantae > Streptophyta > Magnoliopsida > Poales > Poaceae > Avena > Avena eriantha. Next base: position 107,845,867 of record OU342746.1, on the reverse strand, counting down.
CTTAAACTACGGCTGATGACCAAGACTGTAATGGTGTATTAGCAGATAAATAGTACTACCAGTAGTACTATTTTGCTACTCCAGTTTACTAGTAGTAGTCGCATGTAGGTTCTCTTTTGGTACTAGGAAGGATGCATTTTGGATGTAAACTAAGTTTGTTGCTAATGCTATTACAGAGTATTTAGGGGTTTATTATGACTTTTATGTAATTGTTCATTTCTACGGCATAGACCAGATATAAACATACTAACCGTTCTTACGGTGCTTTGATTTAGTCATCTAACTGAGTGATTATGAAATTTTATGCCCAAACTTTTTAATTCGACTTGATTTAAGTCTTGAACTAGGATTGCCGTCAAAATTGCGTTGGTGTGGACAACACATCGATGTGGGTCTAGTGTGCAGGATAGGCTTCCCTAGAATTTTGCACGTAGCGCATCCCGCATATCGAAAATATAAGCAACATGCCCAATATTTGCATATCAACTACCACTTCCCTTCCCCCCATATCCTTCCGTGTAAGCAACACCATGATGTTTTCACCTCCATGCCACTTTATTTTTGTTTTGCTCGAGAGAAGGAAACAAAGTGTTGCTTAGACCAATTCAACATATTACACCCATTGGGTTATGTTACCAAAAACAAAATTAGCTCAACATCCATATTAAGAAGGAATTTCAGCTCAAACACGTGAGAAAACTGGAGGCAAATCTAAAGCAGCCCACCTCACTAACCTTGTGACAAGGACACACTTGAAGAAATATCGTTCGGATTCCCGTGGACATTGGTTTGGGCGGTGTACTTCTTTAAGAAATGATGCTTGCATTGGTCACACTTAACAATGAGCAACTCTGTGTTGGGCACACGATACTCCTTCAGACTCGAGCTCAAACCACTAGATCCGCCACTCACCATACTCAAGCTCCAACCACGAGATGCGCTCGCGTGGGAAGACCAGGGCACAAGCCAAGGGGGAAAATTGAACTAGGGTTAGGTATGTGCGATATTTGGAACAGAACATATCTTATAATTATCTGACATGTCAGTTTCACAAAATCAATCTTACATGATATTAGCTCACCCTAACTGGCTATTATACGAGAGGCGCTAGGTGCGATGTTATAGGGTAGATGCTCTCTTGTATGCATGACCAACATCCATGTGTCGTCCAGGCTAACACAATTTTGACTACAAACCTCTCTTACAACTAAATTTATTCATGTTGACAAGTTTGTGCGTAAACTTTAGCAAATCATGAGTTGGAGGGCTAAATCGATCCCCACACACAAGTACGAGGATTGTTTATGTTCTTAACTCCATGGACCATGCATAATCAAACGACCATGCATGGTTGCGATCTACGTGAGGATACATCACGGTGGAGAACATTTTGTGTTTCATGTGATCATTGAGCACAATATCATGCTGTTCGTGAGTACGTACCATAAATACGTTAATAATTTTGCTCATAGTTTTTGTCCAGTAAAGCAAATTGGTAAAACTTATGCGTGTTGCGGTACGCCGACTGACTTCTTGATGAAAAACCATATGTGCTAATCGTGCCTACAAGCTATGCATCCCGGGTTATGGTTGCGCCCTAAGATCTCACGTTCCTTGTGGTGCCTGCGGTACAATACCACTGCTATTGGAACGTCTGAGATGATGAAGGGGTGTCTTTCAGTGTTGATGCTTGGTTCTGTTCCTCCCATTTTCTCAAATCTAAGAAACTGAAAACACAAGGAGGACCAGGATTAACCAATGCCTCTTCAGCTTGGAGGATATGAAGGGTTATCAGCCAATCCTAGCCGTTCTTATGTTTTCAGTTTTCTACGTTTGGGAGAACGAGAGGACACTAAAGTAAAACTCTTATTTGTTTTCATTGACAAGAAGAATTGATCTTCATCTTCACATCTAATGGTCCTAACATGAGTCAAATGATGTATTAATTACTAGTAGTCGGAGCCAAGGTCTCTTTGGGATTAAGAAGGCTATATTTGACATAGAATGAGTTTTACTGCTTACTACTCCATACTATGTTACTCCGACTACTGCTAGTACGGAATAGTACTCCATCCATCCCAAATTAACTGACTTCACATGTACTCCCTCCTTCCCAAATTAGAACGCGCATTAGTTTTTGTCAAAGTCAAACATAATAAGCTTTGACTAAATATCTAGAAAATAATATGGACATCTACGACATCAACTCAATGTTATCAGAATCATCATGAACCATGTTTTCATATTATATCCATTTGACATTATGTAAGTTAGTATGTTTTTACCGAAAAGCCGAGAAAAAGCGCGCACGTTCCTGAGCGCGCTCTGCAATCGCTGATGTTGCTGCACGTGGCGTCCGGAGAGTCCTTTGTACGTTGTCCCTAGCCTTCCCCGCGCGACACGTAGTGCCTGTAGAGAGAGGGGTGGCTGTCCTTTTTCCCTTTCTTTTTTAGATTCAAACACGAAAAATGCGATATCTTTTAAACGAATCATTCAAACTGAGATCCGTTTTCACAATTGTGCTAGTCGCGTCGAGATCTACAAAACTAGATCCCATATGATAGGTTTTGAAGAACTTTTTGTTTTGCACTGCCCTTTGACCCTACATTGCACTGCCTTCGGTTGTGGTGCACGGCATGATGTCCTGGCGGTGCACGGCAGGTGCACTGCCTTTTTCTTCTGCATTGCACTGCCTTCGGTCGTGGTGTACGGAACGATGTCCTAGCAGTGCACTGTTTGTGTACTGCCTTTTTGTATTATATTGCACTGCCTTCAAACGCAGTGCACAACGAGGTGTCCATACACTGCCTTAGTTCGCAGTGCACTACACGGTGTCCAGGCAGTATACTATGCACTGTCCAGGCAGTGCACCCGTCCATGCACTGCCTTGTTGTTCTGTATTGCACTGTCTTAGTTCACAGTGCACTGCACGATGTCCTGGCAGTGTACTACGCACTGTCCAGGTAGTGTACCTTCAATGCACTGCCTTGTTGTTCTGTGTTGCACTGCCTTAGTTCGCAGTGCACTGCGCGGTGTCCTAGCAGTGTACTACGCACTGTCCAGGAAGTGCACCGTCCATCCACTGCCTTGCTATTCTATGTTGCACTGCCTAAGTCCACAGTGCACTGCATGGTGTCCTGGCAGTGTACTGCCTCGTTGTACTGCCTTGCACTGCCTTCGGTCATAGTGCACTGCGTGGTGTTCATCCAGTGCACCGTCCATGCACTGCCTTTTTGTACCGCGTTGCACTTCCTAAGGCGCAGTGCACTGCACGATGTTCTTAGAGTGTACGGTGTACTGCGTTGCACTGCTTTCGGTCGACAGTAAACGAGTTGCACCGTTCGTGCACTGCCTTATTGCACTGCGTGGAACTACCTTTCGTCGCGTGCACTGCATGAGCAGCTAGCCACGTGTCGGGCTGCCGTGTGGCCGAAAATACACGCGCTGCCGAGCTGTCGGAAATACGCACGGGTGAACTTTCACACGCCACGTGTCGGGCTGCCGTGCGGCCAGAAACGTGCGCGCTGCGGCCAAACACGTGCTTCCTGAAGAGCGCGCTCCCGCTAGTCATCCTCATGTTTATACACATAGTTGGTCAAACTTTATAAATATTGACTTGGGAAAAACCTAGTATGCTTTCTAATTTGGAAATGAGGGAACACCTAAGTACTAAAATGCGTCGAAATACATGTGTATCTAGACAAAGCCAAGTTAGTTACTACTATTTCGGGATAGAGGGAGTAATTATTTATGAGTATTCAATTTTTCACATTTTTTTACTGCTACGGCACATGCCTATGACTAGGGCATGGACCAATGCATAATAATCACGTGACCATGCGGTGGCGATGTACTCCGTACTAGTAGTACTGGATTACCCTATGTGCGAAGGCGCACTAGTGGAGCACACGCTCGTGTCGTTCCTGAGTAGTACTACTAGTATCATAAATAGGAGTACATAAATAGATAGATCTTGTTGCTCATCGTACTATTTTTTTCCTGTAAGGCAACATGGACGTAACTACTATAGTACTATATTGGAATAACTTCGGCTTTTGGTGCTACAAGATGAATGTGGAACTCTCTGTGTAACATTACTGTACTAGTACTTCTTGTAGTATGTACTATATGGTAGTACTAGTACTAGTATACTCCATAGTTACTCCATAGTTTTTCGGGTGCGCAGTAAAGTAGTGCAGTAAGTTTATTTGGTCAAGCTTCATGCAACGAGCATTGATTTGACAGGACAATTCAGGTTTTTAGATATCCAAATCTCTACTCTAGCTCGATGGCTCAAGAGACGAAGCAGCTAGTATTCCTCTATCCTCCGGCTGTCACCCAGATCAAAATGAACAAGCAAAAGATTGTGTATCTTGGAAATTTCCATGGCCATTTATTACATGCAGAGCTTTATTTTGTTTCCTTCGAGGCACCTGCAAAGACTGATACATACTAGTACTAGTAATAACGTGCTACGATTGGGCCCTATAGCTAGTAAGACATAGACTCTAGTAGCTACTCTCGACACACTGAATTGTCCAAGAGGTGGAGTTCCTTTTTTTCCAAGAGGTGGAGTTCTTTTTTTTCTGAGAGAGGAAACCTTTTTTATCCCTTCTTTGATTCAAAGAAGTGAGGTATTTTGTCCCTTAGAAAATAATCCTATGCTGTTTTTTTGATTCATAGGATTCCAATATATAGGAATCATGTCCCGTTTGGAATGCAGGATAGGAAAAATATAGGAATAGGAAAAACACGTGAACTGAGATTTCTTCAAAGTATTCCTTTGCCCTCTATTTTTTAGGAAAATTTCCATCCACTCCAACCTCATGGTATAATTGCTTTGCTTTCCCTATGATTTAAACACATACTTGATCCAAATTCATGTAGTTTCCTCTTTATATGTTTTGAGAATCCTGCAAATCAAACGAGCCCTGAGAGATGGTCTTCCTTTTTTGTTTGTCTTTGATCATTTTTTGTTTGAACATAGGGTCATAGAGCTTCCTTGAAACATGAGGAGGGAGGAAATTGCACAAATCTCCAGCAATTGGATCCAAAATTACAGGGAACTCCAGATAATCAGGATAGTATAGTTACAAGAAACTACTACAATTACTTTTGGGTAGAAATGCTGCACATAGCACAAAATTTTCGATTAGCCCTCTTAACATTATTTCTTACATACCCGGGGCTCAACAGTTGGAGCTCTTTAGAACTACGGCTCTAATTGTTGGAGGTTTGTGCAACTAGCCTCAATTGGAGCCCCACCCCCACCCCCACTCGCCCACCTTCTCTAGTACTATTAGTACTACTACGCACCACCAGCCTTTGTCTTCTCCATCTCACCCCGGCCGCTAGCTCCCGCCAACGATCTTCCCTCCATCCCCAACCGTCCACCCCACCCTATCGCAAAGAAAGCCCCCAAAACACCATCTCAACATCCTTCCATGGTGAGATCGAGCAAGGTTAGTAAAGATCCTGAGAAGTTTCAGAAGGTGTTCACCGAAGGCCCACTTCAAGTACCCATCAACCATTGTGATGCCACCACCGCCACGAGCCTCGTTGGTTCGTCCAAACATATGATTCAATAGCAAAAGAGAGCATAACTACACCTTCTTCCCATACGTTTGGCTTCCCATGTGTTCTTCATTCTCACCTGATGATGAGACCATGGGAATCCAAAGACTGCTTCAAAGTGGCGGACAACCCATGCAAGCTGAAGCTGCTGGACAGGTTTTCCTCCGATGCTGTGATGCCAAATGGTTTTGATGAGCAGCGAGCAGGTGGCAATGTAGATTGGATCGTCACAGTTGGGTCCGATTTCATGTGGGACCTTGTCAACGTGTACACTCGTAGCTAGATTGTTATTCCGCAGGTGTCGGGATTTGAACCGACCGAAGGTTCTGCACTTCCTTTTCAGGATGATGATGATGAAGGTCAATGTACTAAACTGCTGAAGATAGTCATTTGCCAAGTTCTGACATCTGTTGGGGGATACAAAGAGTTTTCTCTTGTCACCATTTTCGAATTCAAGATTGATGTCCTTAACGGGAATGATAGTCATGGATGGTTAGTTTGTGTGAATGAGTTCCAGGGCTACTTCAGATACTATGATGGTATTATCCAACAAGATCTTGTGTTCGCCGTGACCGAGAACGGCTGTGTTTATGCATGGAAGTCTCTAGACCTTGGTAAATTCTCCTCCCTACATATTTCATTAGCTTTATTCCTGAATCGATGCAAGCTAATTTTTCTGAACTTTCATTGGTTAGTAGGAATTCCATAAAAAAATTAGTTTCTTTGATTCAAAGGAATTCCCTAGGAATTTTAGAGGAATGCAATCTTTGGAAAGTTTTCTTACATATAAGTAGTTTGTTTCATATGATTGAGTTCTACTGATAGTATTTCTTCGTCTCCTAGTACATTCCATGGAAAATATGGTATCTAATAGTACTACTGATGTGAGACTCAGATATTATTCCTGAATCGATGTAAGCTATCTTTTCTGAACTTTTGTTGGTTAGTAGGAATTTTATTGGAATTTTAGCCTCTTTGATTCGTACGAATTCCCTAGGAATTTCAGAGGAATGCAATCCTTACTAAGTTTTCTTACACATAAGTAATTTGATTCATAGGATTGAGTTCTGCTGATAGTATTTCCTTGTCTCCTAGTACTAGTACATTCATGGAAAATATGGTATCTGCTAGTAGTACTTACGCGAGACTCAGATACTAGACATATGACATATCATCACTAGATAGAATTATAATACTAGGTAAAGCTCAAAAATTAGAAATTTGATCGACATCTATAAAGTATGGGTGCATATTTAGTTCTTGTATTTTGTATCATGTAGAAGTCAATGTTTATTAGGTACTAGTACTTGTAAATTTTGTTAACATGGTCTTGAGAAATGAAGGAGAAGATTCTAGAATGATGGAGAAGTGTGTTTTGAGGATTGTGCATAGCGTTCATTATGCTAAAGACTATCAATAGAATCTTCAAGTAGATGCTAGAATGGAAAAGAAGATCCAACGGCTGGCAATGTTGGGATTCACAAGTCCTGATCCAACAGTCAATATTCAAAGTTATTCATACACTATATAGTAGTAAGATAAGATATTAAACCTCCTAGAAATAATCCTTGTTGGTTTTCCTTTGGTATATAAGACACCAAATTTTTGTAGGATCCAACCTGGAATTTTTCCCTATGAACTTTACATTGCAAGATCCTATAGGATTATTTCCTATTTCATTTGATCCTATGAATCAAACCGTGTCTGTAGGAGAATTTCTATAGCATATCCCCATTTCGAAATGAATTAGAATTTCCATAGCATCTCCCTAGGCTGGCATTTTTTACGCAATCAAACATATTAAGTATAATCAAGATTTTTGAAAATAGTACTGTATATCAACTTCCACAATGTCAGATCAATATCAGTATTATTTCCATGTTTCATTTCCTTTCCATTTGAAGGTCCTTTCATTATCCTGTCGCCACGCGATGTGCTTTACCTGATACATGGGTTTACTGAGGATGATGAGGAGGATGATCCTGGTAGGTGGTGGTTAGCAAGATCTGCTGGTGATTCAAGACTTCTTCTGTTTTATACATATGGTGCCTCAGGCAATGCAATTGCTGATGATACTAGTGTTGTTCACTATGGTCGCACCGTTCGCACCTATCCTTCTGGGTTTGAGTGCATGGTGTTCTCGATGGACACAAGCCAGTTAACTGCAGCTAACCAATGGAAAAGCGTTACTGACCTTGGATCATATTCTCTTTTCCTTGGCATGAACTATTTAATTAACATTGCAGTAGGCGATGAAAATGATCCTCTAGGACATCTGATAAGAAGGACCTGTGTTTACACACCACACCAAGAAATTGGCTACGAATACAGGTCGTGTCCTGAAATTTGCCACTTCAGTTTGAATGGTGACACAGTTGTTGGTTTCCACACCAACACTCGCTGGATATGGTTGGAGACTCCATTTTGGTTCATCCCAAGCTTCTCAAATGCCTTGGAGTGGAACAAGCCTATTCAAGGATAGCTCATTTGGTCTCGACCTTCTGTTGAACTCTTTCTTTTGGCTGGTTTTTAGCTGATGTACGAGTACTCAGCATTTAGTTTTGCACCCGGTCCGGCTCATAAAATACTTCGTATGACCAAACCCATTTTGTACACTTGGTAGTTTCTCCATTGTGTATATTTCACCAAGCTTGTAAAAGAACCTTATTAGGAGTACAATTGTATTCTACTACTACATAATTTCTTCCAAAATGTTGTATAATAGTAGTATTACTGCTTGCAGGTCTGTAGTTTTGTTTCGTTTTCACTGCAGTTTGGGTCCTGTAACAAGCTACTGCCTAAGTTGGACGTGTTGGTAGTTTGTTCAGAAACTGCATGCGGTGGAAGGAACACGATGTTTCCAGGTTTACAAGTAAAAACATATCGCTCATCATGGCATCACCAGTGATTTGACAAGGCAATATTGTACGACGGTGTGCTAGTCTAGTTTTTTCTTCTTCTGAACAAGTACTGCTTGTCTACCTAGTAGTAGTAGTAAAGGTCTACTAGTAGGAGTACCAGAGAACTCGATGAAGCTAGCTGGAGTACTACTATCAGTAGCTACCGCAGAAGAGAGAGGGAGGGAGTTTTGCACAAGCCGGTGCACGTGGAAGTGCGTTCCTTCCGAGACAAGCTGGATTTAACTCCTTCACCAGCCTCCCCACACACATAGGCTCTTTTGCTCAGTCCCTTCTTCCCATCCACTACCGCCCCTGGCCTCTTGCTCCATATTGTTGCTGACCAGCTCCTTGGCTCCGTCTCTATAGGTGGCGGCGAGAACAATGCGACAACCTTCTGTAGGGTGGTGGAGCATCCGTCATTTCTGTCCCGTGGTAGCAATGGCGGTTTGTGAAATACTAAAACACTCATACCTATTCCCTCTGTTTCATAATAATAAGATGTTTTAGCTTATGTGAAACGAGTGTATCTAGATTCACTCCGAACTTACATGATAGAGTTGATGATGCGGTTAAATTTTTATTATCGATTGCGCATCATTGTCATGTGTAGAGTAGTTCTTATCTTGGGTATGCATCCTCTTTTGTAGACTAGGATTGCATAGAAGCTTGTTTTCTAGACTAGATCCCATAACTAAGAACAGTGGGGATCCGTTCAAAGTTGGTAGTTTGACAACACAAACTTTTGAACAATTGCATATATTTTACAATCAACATCATGTAATCAATATTACAACTTTCTGCAGAAGGAGATAGAGGAAGGAGCGAAAAAGAGGATTCTCGATGAAATAGGTTTCAATCCTGTGACTTCTGCTATCCCAGATGACAAGGTAAATCAATAAAATGACGTATGTTCTTGTCGTCTCGGGCATATGCTTTTGCTATAATCTTTGTTTATCTTATAACTTCAGAAGCACAAAGTTGAAGAAGACTCTCAAATTCCTGATGACGGAGTAGAAAATGGATGTCAGATTGCTACACCTAAGACGCCACCTTGTTTACCTTCTGTGGAGACTGATGCAGCTGCAGCTGTAGTTGGTACTGATGAGCCTGCACCTGCCATCGTCGTGCTAGATGATGGAGGTGGTGGATTGGTTTTACCATCGGTGGAGACTTGTGCGGCTGGAGCTGGAATTGAAGAGCCTTCAGAGGACATTGTGGTGCTCGATAGTTCACCTATTGTGGAGACTCATGCTACCGGTGTTGGCGCTGTTGTTGGTGCTGCTGATCCTGCTCCCAAAATCATCGTGCTACCTGAAGGAGGTGGTGGTTTGGGTTTACAATATGTAGAGACTATTGCACCTGAAGGTGGTGAACTGTGAAGCAGAGCTTTCTTTCTTATGATTTGTATGTTTTTCTCTGGAACCTGTATTATGGAGCTACCTTACGCATTTCTTACACTTTTGCCTATTGAACTGTAGTGTGGAACTAGAACTACTCCTAGTATGTAATCATATTCAGATGCTTAAGTATTATCGATGATGAACCGATGCTAGCTGAGTTGCACGAGAATTGGCATCTGCCACTTGCAGGCGTGGTTCCTGGCTTATCCCCTTTTCACAAGCACGATGAAAAGATGGTTCTGTTCCTTTTCTTGTAATGCCATTATGCTTGTGTTATTGATCTGGCAATTTTATGCTGATTTTGTCACCCAATCCGCATGTATGTATCTACATACAAACATATTTGTTCACATGACTTGAACAGAAAACAATATCTTCTTTCCATCGACTAACACACGGAGTCATGCAAATATTTATTTACTTTGAAACAAGGCAAAAGATATGCAATTTTCATTGATAGAGAGGGACATGCAATTCAATTATATTACGTTAACTACTCGTACAAGTCATATAATGTTAGGGATTTCCATAGGAAATCATCACCTCCAGCATCTTGTTCTACAGAAGGCGTTATTACCAGATCCACAACCTTCTTTTCCTTGGGATGACAATTTCAAGTGCAGGATTTTGAGTGTAAACACAATCTAGTGCAGGTTCAAAAGGACAACCCTCAGCTGCGTTAGTCTCCACAGAAGGTACATCAGCGCTATGGCAGACACCATTGGAAATGCAAGATGAAGCTGTCGTTATACTCCTATTGGGACCACAGATAAGGGCCAAAAATTCAAGCACCGAAATCTAGTGTTACAAAATAGACAAGAGGTTACCCCATCTAGACAATTCATAGACAATTCACAATGCAATTTTAGAGTCTTGCATGATCCTTAGATCTTAGTTCATCCGGTATTTTTATTGGTGGAACGAAATTTGCTGGTACTTTTATTTCTATGAAGAACATACAAAACATAGCCAAGTCAGACATCTGAATATATCTAACTTTTCAATAGTCTATATTATATGTGAAGATATCTTTGCATAACACTCACTTATCAAACTGTCTACGAATATCTTCCTGCTCCTTGGAAATGCGAAGTCGATGTTCTATAGGGTACTGATGCCTACGCATGCTTCTATTCTTGTAGACAGTGTTGGGCCTCCAAGTGCAGAGGTTTGTAGAACAACAACAAGTTTCCCTTAAGTGGATCACCCAAGGTTTATCGAACTCAGGGAGGAAGTGGTCAAAGGTATCACTCTCAAGCAGTCCTCCAATCAAGATACAAGAAGTCTCTTGTGTCCCCAACAAACCCAATACACTTGTCAGGTGTATAGGTGCACTAGTTCGGCGAAGAGATAGTGAAATACAAGTAATATGGATGATTATAAGTGGTAATTGCAATCTGAAATAAGAGTGGCAGCAAGTAAACATGTAACATAACTAATTGTAAATGATGTTTCAATGTTTAGAAACAAGGCATAGGGATCATACTTTCACTAGTGGACACTCTCATATAAATATCTTCTCTTCATTATGCTACCCTGACCTACTCTCCGGTTGGACGATGTAGGGCTATAACAACACACCTTAAAGTTCGTATTCCCCATCTAGATAACCCCTCACTGTCACCTTGTGCGCTAGATAGTTCCAACAAACTCCACAATCTCATAGAGACATCCAACTCAAATTATACTCATGATAAGTATTTATGTAACATTAGCCAAAGTGCCACACGATGTGCACACTATCAACTTCACACACGTGAGGATAAGCAGAGATTCATTAAAGCACTTGAGTATCAGAATAGATCTATAGATTACAAAGCTCATGATCTCAATAAGATCACACATAGAGAGAGACAGATGAACACATAGCTACCGGTAGAGCCCTTAGCCTCGAGAGAGAACTACTCCTTCCTCATCATGGGAGTCAGCAACGGCGATTGATACATTGCAAATGTATCTATAATTTTTGATGTTCCATGCTTGGTTTTATCCACTTTCTTGTGTTTTTTCCATACTTTGGAGTGCTTTTCATATGATTTCTTAGACTAACCTATTAACAAGAGCCACAGTGCCAGCTGCCTGTTTTCTGCTGTTTTTGGTTCCAAGAAAGTCAGAAAATAAATATTCTCGGAATTGGACGGGACGAAAGCCAAAGTGCCTATTTTTCCGGAAGTCATCAGATGCCAGAATACGAGACGGAGAGGAGCCAGGGGTCCACCACACCACCTGGCCGCGCGGGCCAGGTCTGGCCGCACCAGGGGGTGGTGTGCCCAGCCCAGGCACCCCCTCGGCCTCTCCTTCCGCCTATAAGATGCCCTCGGGACGAAAACCCTAAGGGCCCGATCAAGAATCCACGAAAGAGTCTGTAGCCGCCGTCATCTCCATCCCTAGATCGGGAGGGATTTGAAGCTCTTCCCGGCACCCTGCCGGAGAGGGAAATTCACCCTGGAGGCCTTCTTCATCACCATGCAAGCCTCCGGTGTGATGCGTGAGTAGTTCATCCTTGGACTACGGATCCATGTAGTAGCTAGATGGTTGGTTCTCCTCCTTGTGCTTTCATGTTTAGATCTTGTGAGCTCTATTCATGATCAAGATCATCTATTTGTAATTCTGCATGTTGTGTTTGCGGGGATCCGATGGGTATTGAGATGCTATTTCAGATTGATTATTGATTCTATCATGTCTTTTTTATTTGTGATCTTGCATGCTTTCCGTTGTTAGTAGCTATCTTGGCCAAGTAGATGCTAGCAATTCCAAGAGTTAGTATTTATGCTCGATAGTGGGTTCATGCCTCTGATAATCTAGGGAAGTGACAGAAATCTCTAAGGTACTAGATGTGCTGTTGCTACTAGGGAGAAAACAACAATCCTTTATTCATAGAACAATCGTATTGTTTACTTTACATGCAATTCGTAAAGCAATAATCTGTTGCTTGCAACTTAATACTGGAGGGGGTTCGGATGATGACCTGAAGGTGGATTATTAGTCATAGATGCAATTGGATGGCGGTCTATGTATAATATTGTAATGCCCAATCAAGTTCCAAAGGAGTCAAGATGATTATTATATGCATGTATTGCTTTCTCAATGTTTGTCAATTGCCCCGCTGTAATTTGTTCACCCAGCATGTTATCTATCTTAAGGAGAGCCACCTCTAGTGAACTATGGATCCCGGTCCTTTCTTTACATACAATCTACAAATTGTTTACTGCTTTGTGTTTACTTTCTGCAAACTATAACTTCTTTCCATTCGATATGTTTAATCCTTTGTTTTCAGCAAAACACAGTGAGATTGACAACCTCATCGCAAGTTGGGGACAAAGTTCTATGGTCGTGTTGTGCAGGTCTCCACGTTGCTACTAGCACCGGTAGTGCGCCCTGCCAAGGCTCAGCTAGCAACACCTTTGGGGTGTTTCCTTGCTCCTACTGGTTCGATTAAACTTTTGTTTCATAATTGAGGGAAACTTGCTGTTGTGCTCATCATACATTCCTCTTGGGGTTCCCAACGAGCTCTACATCAACACTGAGCCATCCGCGATGGAGATGGCGGTGGATTTGATGTAGATGGCTCTGGGGGCACTTCCCTGTCCCGACAGGGTGCCGAAACGGAGACTTCTGTCCCGCGAATCTCCTCTTCGATGGCAGCGGCGCTGCGGAACTTTTCGTGGAATTTTGATCTGGTCCTTAGGGTTTTCATCCTAGGTGGGATATATAGGCGAAGAGGCAAGGTCGGTTGGTGCCCGAGGGGCCCACACCACCCCCTGGCGCGGCCTGGGCTGGCCCACGCCACCAGGTGGTGTGGCCACCTCTTGGCCCCTCTCCGTCTCGTCTTCTGGCTCCATGAGTCTTTTGGTAAAATATTGACTTTGTCTTTTGTCCGGTCCAATTCCGAGAATATTTCTTTTCTAGCTTTTCTGAAACCAAAAACAATAGAAAATAGGCAACTGGCACTATGGCATCTTGTCTATAGGTTAGTTCTAGAAAATCTATAAAAAATACCTCAAAGTGTGAACAAAACATAAGAAAGTAGATATAAAACAAGCATGGAACATCAAAAATTATAGATACGTTTACGAAATATCAGGTACATCCATCTATACTGTACTGTACCTCTAAGTAATTTCTCGTCAGGTACATCAACAGCCAAATGCTCCATCATATCAAAGAAGGATGGGGAATATATCAGGTCAAAAGCTTGTACAGGATCTCTGCCAAGTCCTTTTAAAGATGTTTTCCAACTCTTCTGTCTAGAGATTTACTATAGATTTACCTAACGAATGTACCTACCAAATCTGCAAGCACCTTGTAAATCTAGATGGTCACAAGCTTTAACTATTTCTAGGAGAGCTGGAGAACAAACCAAAGCCAAGAAGAATGTCCAATGCCTGAATCTAGCAGGCGAAGCGTGGGGATTGCCCAGCTGACTGCCGACCAATGTGTCTCATGAAGAACGGCGCGACCAATGGTGGTAGGCCGACACTATTGATAGAAAAGGCGTCGAGAAGTTTTTTTAAGGCGTGGAGAAGTTTGTGGCCTGGTTTTAATCCGGTGCATCTCCCATAAGAATGGCGCAAAATTTGAAGGGACAAGGGCTGGTTGCTTGATTGAGGGCGTTCTTAGGAAAGTTTGGGGTCTCGGTGGAAATTTTTGGCGGGCGCAGGGTGTTTGTCCATAATTTTCACCGAAATATCTGTGAATATTTTATCGGATTTGCCAGTTTTCAAGAGTCACCTCTCTCAACATTGGATTTAGCTCGCGATTCGTGCAGCGTGAGGGTTACACATTTGTTGCAACTAGCTTGTAACTGGGAATTTAATGAGTTGGAACTACTAGATTACAACCAAGAATTAGCATAATTAGTAGGGTGACGTTAGTGCCTTAACATAACAAGTTCTCAAGCACCTAGGATCTAGGCGCTCATATTTATACATTTTTTCCTTGTTGATGTCTTTGTTTCGAATCCGGCTAAGCGCCAACATGTAGCTTGGGATTTTAACTATTGAGTCTAAGAAATTAGCCCATCCGACCTCATTATAGCCCAAGACCTTCTAATTCAGCCATGTTTTGGGTCATTCAGCCGCGCAAATAGCCTAGTTAGATTGGGCGAGAGCCCATAAAAAATATCCCATGGATAATAGCCCATCAATATCTGCTTGGCCTATTTTTCTTCAATTCTTCCTTTTTGGGCACTGTCCACCCACCCCTAAAAAAACTCCGCATATCCATGTTTTTTAAGTACAATCTACTACATTATTTATACTTAAATTTTTTTAGTTGAGCTGCTAGCAATCACGTGTAGCAGATGGACAAGAAATTATTTAAGAAGAAAAATAAATAAGTTATATATGATCTTAGTATACATTTTTTACGTTTTATAAAAGCATAACAATTTTCTTGTGTAGTGGCAAGGCATGCAGTTTATCTGTAGCAATATTTATCTACTGAGAGGATGACATGGCTGACCCACCTGCCTGCAGCTAGCACCCATCAACCTTACCATAAAAGAGATCAAGTGTAACGAGCGTGTTTAAAAAGTACTTGTACAATAGTCACGACA
The DNA here is from genome assembly GCA_910589775.1 of Avena eriantha. NCBI lineage: Eukaryota > Viridiplantae > Streptophyta > Magnoliopsida > Poales > Poaceae > Avena > Avena eriantha. Next base: position 107,830,436 of record OU342746.1, on the reverse strand, counting down.
TGAAAAAAGAAGACCAAGATTGACATGTTTTTTGTCTAGAGAGGCTAACACGTGGGCCCCAGTAGCAAGACCATACACGACTGCCGCATCGAACAACTTTACCAAGGTCAAACTGGCGGACGCGACCAAAACAAATGGCCAACATACACACATTTCATCTACATAGGAGGCTGACACGTGGATCCAGCAGGGAGACATTATACAGGTGTTGTATCGAGCAACGTTGGCAAGTTCCAAACGGGGAGGCGCGAGAGAACAAAAAAAGTCTAGCATGCACACGTTTCATGTACAGAGGCTGACATGTGGGTCCCACCAGCCTGTATAAACGGCTGAAGCAGCGAGCAACACTATCAAGTTTTGAACACGAAGGCGCGACCGAGGGCACAAAATCCATCATACACACATTTCTTCTAATGAGTGGATGACATGTGAAGCCCATGAGGTTGATTAAACGGTAGATGCATCGAGCAGCGCTATCAATTTCGGAACAGGGTAGCGCGAGCAAAGGAAAAAAATTCAAACATACACACATTTCTTCTAATGAGAGGATGCCATGTGGGTCCCACCAACCTAATTAAATGGTAGATGCATTGAGTAACGCTATCAACTTCGGAAAAGGTTAGCGCGAGAAAATTAAAAAAATTCCATCATACAAACGATTCTTCTAATGAGAGGTTGACATGTGGGATCCAGCAGCCTTACTAAACGGCAGACGCAACGTTATTGAGTTCAAATCAAGGAGGTGCGACCAAGAAGTATAGTCCACTAGAGACACAGACGTTCAGGACCCACACACCTCAAAGGACTTCGGTGAGTCAACATCACGCGAGGAAACGAAAATCTTACTTCTGCCACGTGCTGGTGAGATTCCTCCACGTGTTTAGCGGTTTCGTCATAGTAGAGGGCCGTGAAACCGAAAAAAAGTTTTCCATTGGCCATGGTCGAGCCAAAAAATTCGTCACGAAAGATGCGCCTTGTATGACGATCGTCGGGACAAGTCGTTGCGGAAGGAAACTTTTCATGTAGTGACATAGGGGCAATTACCCTTTCAATCTCCCCCATTTTGGTAATTGATGACAATCACAACAAGAGGGTTTATATAATGAATATTAGAAATAAGTACACAACTTATCCGATAATAAGTTGTATACAATAGGTTGTATTTGATATGGTTAAGTAACACAAAGATACTAGCCCATATGAAAACCGATTCTACTCGCACAAACTACAACTAATGCACGAGATGTGAGTAGAACCAACATATATAGAGAAAACTACCCCACAATATATGCACGTGTGATGAACTTGAATTTCATTACAAGCATAACCTTTGGGAGAGTCACCACTATATATTCAACCATGCAAAACGTAATAAAGATGAAATGCAAACATTTAAGTACAAACCAATCTTAAGTACAAAACAATTTCCCTTAAAACCCTCTAAACTTCTCCCCCATTGACAATGGATGATAAGGTTAGAAGGACAATATAGTATGAGTTCCTAGCCAAGGTGTGCATTGCTCGTAATATGAGTGAAATCATATGCACATATCCAATGACAAATACTTGGAGGAAATCAACTATATTGAGGATCAAATATTGCTAAAATGATAACAAGGTGAAGAAACTTCAACAGATGAAGCAAGCAATCAAAAGATCCAAATAATCAAATGGACAAATAGTGCTCTAAATGAAATAAGGAAGCTCCCCAAGGTTCATGCATAAATTAGTTGTTTCATTTGAATACAATATGCAGAAACGTGGAATCCTCACTCCCTCTATATCATTTAGAACACAACCAAGATACAAGGAGTAGAGATATAAATCAATACACTTGTCAAGATAAGCTTAAGTCCAAAAGAAACCAAAAATGAGATATGAGTACACGAAGATGAAAATAAAAGTAAAGCGAGCACTCATAAATCAAGACCTTATCAATACCATTGAAAACTAAGAGCATAAGAGAGATGGTTGGCAAAGAGCGAGGATATCAAGGCGAGAGATTAACACCCTCGTGTATATAAGTTTCTAAGTGGGAAAAACATGAGAATAATCCACAAAGAAACATCCACACATAAGAGGTTAATAAAAATAAGAAAACATGATATCCAAGAGGAAGTAATAAGATATACCAAAAAATGATATTTTGCTTAAGTACATATACAACCCATGGCTCTATTTTCTATCATGGTATATCAATGAACTTCACCAAATATAAGCAAAAACCTCAAAAACATCACAACTAACACTAAGGGAACAACTGCTAGTTGGGATATTTTGAGAAAGGCAACAAGTAGAAAAAGGAAGGATTCAATGCAATTTCAAAAATATTGCACATGAGAGTACCTTGAGGAATTGATGTGCAATAAATTTCTAGAAGGCATATTTGGGATTGGTGAATCACGAGCATGATTTTATATACTCCCCATTATATGCATCATCTCAAATTACTCACATAAGCAATGAGGATAGACAAGGCTTTCAAAGATCCTTGCAAGAACCGCAACATTTACAAACAAATAAATTCTTGCCAAGATGCAACCTATAAGAGATTGGATGGAAAAATAGTATGCATGACTAAGATACTTGTTACCGAGATAAGAATGGTGTGATGTAGTAGATAAGAATTCTTCAATCATCCTAGCTTGGATTCAATTATCATGTAGTGACAACACCTTCATTATAGATGAGACAAGCATCCATTGCATCTCCAATTTACCTAAAACAACACTCAAGTACATTTTGGTCCCCAAACTTATTGGGTCCAAAGTGGTTAGACTAACCACAACTCATAGGACATACTCCATAAAAATATGTGCATATTTAGAGATGAAATTTGAATTTCATGCACATCATAGACGTTTAAGGATTTGATGGAGTATAAGAAAGCAATACATGATATAAGATATACATTTAGTAAACATGTATGCATGAGACTTTCAAGATCCAACGAAGATATAATTTTGACAAAACACCAAAGTATTCAATAAGGCATACAAGGTGTGACAAAACACATTTTTTGTCCAAACTATATCAAATAATCAAATCAACACAAGATTTGTTCAACAAATTTCAACAAATGAACCAAGAAAAAACTATTGATCACAAAAGATGAAATAAAAACACAAATGCTCAAAGATTTATCTCATTCAAGCAAATAAAATAGAGAAAAAAAATGATATAACAAACTCCCCAAAGAGCAAGGTTTCAACAAATAAACCAAATCCTTAACACTTTTCACAATGGCACAAGGTTCCGAGAAGAAAAGGTTTGTCTTCCACTAAAACAAATTTGATAATAATGAAAAACATCATCAAAAAGATGGTCAAAAGCGAAGGAAGACAATGCGAGCCACAAAAACAAATTTTTTGGAAAGAAAATAAGGCAATAAGAGGTGAAATCCAAGGTGAAAATGATGCACAAATGATACCTCACACAATCTATAATATCTAAATAGGTCATCCCCACTAAGTGATTTCTCTCAACATGCAAGGTGTCCACCTCATGGAGCCTTTCTATGCAATCATAGTCTCCCACGTCATTAGCTTGCCATGTCATTTTGTTTTGTTTTTCTGTTTGTCTTCTCCATTGATTCATCTAGCGACCGAATGAATCTGACCTCTTTTCTGTTACTGATGTACGACATGTAGAACTCGAAGGCCTCCTCCTTCATAAATCCCCACACTACCCTGGTTTCTTTCCGGTTGTTCTCTCTTTATTGGTAACTGAAGGCATTAGATTGGCGATCAAGTGAAACCCCATTGTCTCTTCCACTGTCATAATGATCAGCCAATCCACTTCGTCTTCCTCCTTTTTATATTAACCTCTCCACATGCAATCTCACGTTTAACCACTCGACGATTCCTGTACGGTGACCAATGCACATCACCCTCTTCCAAAATTTTCCAACGCCACTCTTAGAGCCACCATCTCTTTCCACATGACAGCAGGGCCTACCTTGGGCGAGCAAGCAACACAACATTAGCCAACAAAGTCTGCCGCTGATATTCCTCCCTTTGATTCATTTTTTGGTAACTGGTAATGCCTCTGCCTCGGTTGATTGCTCCACAAAATTTTGCTAATTTTTCATGGGCCCAATTGAATCTTGAAGATGATTCTCATCCAGATGGGAATCTCCTACACCACTTGATTCTTGGGTGGAATTCTAAACCGGTGGAACTGATTTGACTGCCTAAATCTGCCTCATTTTCTTACCTTTTTGTGCTTATTTGAATAGCTGATTTGTGGCCTGCCAATTAACTTATTACTTGCAGATTGTGGACATCCCAAAAAAACCGAGATGACATCCCATTATTTGTTACCTAACAATTTGGTAGTATTATTTGTTATTTTGGCTGCAGGTGATATCCTATACATCTCTACACGCAGAACGTGTTTCTTACAAATTTTTTTATTCGGTGGTCTCTTCTAACTTGATCTGTAGGTTCTCTGAAAAGTAAGCTCAGACAGTGCTCCTGTACCTTGGTAACTATATTCTTTCTACATGAGAGAAAGATCCAGTGCTTTGGGTGAGCAATCTTATTATCTATGAGTTTCATCTCCCAACAAGTCTGCAACAACATGTATGTTGGATGAGCAACCATATATGCAGTATGTTGTTACAACTGCTCTCACTCACATTGGACATTAATCGGGTAAAAAATCAATGTCTGCTGACTAGGGAGTGGATAGTACATGTGTCATGGATGAATGTCTAATTTGTGCATCTCAGAGCTTGATGCCAACTTACTAATACCCTTCGAAGGTAAATGCTACAGAAAGTTCCTAATAATTCTTCAATATTATTCTCTTCAAAATCATGAACGTCATGCAGGAAATTTGGAACTTAGTCCCGATCGATACAAGTGTGTGACTAGGATGATCCGATGTTCTCATATTTATCTAATCACCTCCTATTGCACTATTGTTGTCTCACTTCTCTCAGTTCAATCTCAACATATATTACTAGAATACAATTTAGATAGTCTGTATTTGGGAATGTCTGCTACCATTTGCTTTTTCCTTTAAAATAACAAAGAGTGACACTTTAGTGTGCGAGCTAAAGAATATTGTTGAATTGCAAAACAATGTTTCTAAGCGGTCTACTATCAAAGTATTGAATGCAACTTGAGGTACATTCTCGCACAATAATTTGTTGCATGAAGCTTAATTGCACAATATAGAGTTTAGTTTCTATGAATTTCCGCTGCAACGCGCGGGGTTTCAGCTAGTTATATCAATTGTCGAAGACAATGAGTGTATTGGAATTGATTTCTGGTGGTATATTGCATGGATATTAAAGATAAATCTTCACAATAAAAAACATAGGATAGGAATAAAAATATTAAGCACTATGCAAAGAAAGAGATTCTTGATAGCTTCAACTAGTCACACAATCATGAAAAGCAATGATTAAAATAACTTGAAGCAAATGGTATCCTTGAAAACATACATATATAGGTATTTGAGGAAGACCTCACCAAGAATTTCTTACTCAAACAAAGACCGAAAAGACGAGCAATAAAAGCTCTAACAAAATAGGACCTTGTTTGAGCTAACATGCCACCTAGAAACAAGATAACCAACAATATCAACTCTAAGTGGCACCACCTCATATGTTCACATTTCCTAGGATTGTGATATGAAAAATAAGCATATTAATGCCCCATAATGTGATATTTATTTTCTTAAAGAGGCAAAACAACCTCAACTAGAGATAATTAATGGACATTTAGAATTCAAATTTCTCATGAGTATGACACACCACATAGTGACTAGATAATATTTCAATATCAATACTAAGTGGTAGTACTCATGTGCACACATTTTAAGGTTTGAGAGATGCGCGAGGCATATCACTCCCCCAAAATGGGATGTTCCATTAATCACTCAAAAAGAGCCAAATAAGATATCATCAAGATGCATTAGAGGCTCAAAACAAAGCACACGAGTAAATGATGTTCCAAACACCTAGACATGCTTGAATACACAAAATAAGCAAGCATGAGGCACAAAAAAATACAAACACATACTTGGTACAAAACCAAAACATGTAAAGGGGCAAGTAACTTACAATATAAAAGAGTTGAGTTTGAGTTGCCATGAAGAGGTGCATTGGGTATATGGTAGGGAGATGATAATCCTTATAAGTTGGCTTGATCAAATATAATATATGAAGATCCCTTAATTCTTCATGATTTAGCCAAGTCTCCAATGCCCTCCACAAACACCTATTGATCAAGTTTGAGCTTGTTGGTCCCCAACCAAGTTGGATCCTAAGAGGTTAGTCACAATTGGCTTGGCAACCCAAATGGTTATTTTCTTGACACCACTTTGAGTTCCAACAAACTTAGAAAACACATTGCCATCCTTATACTTACCAAGAGAATAATCATCATCAACAATGATAGGGTTAGATAAGGTACCATTTGAACATGAAGAGGCAAAGTGCCCCTTCACACGACATATGTAGCAATAAGTGCTCCCCTTTCTCTTCTTCATTAATTTCTTGGCTTGGGGAGCCTTATCTTGATTATTCTTGGGAAGTGGCCTAGCTTCAACTTGAGGTTGATATTAGGCTTGACCTTGAACTTTGGCTGCTTCCCTTGTTGCTTCTCTCTCAAGTGCTTCTTCTTTAATGGACAAGATCTTACATGATGTACTACAACCTTGCACTTGAATCAAATAATCTTGGACGAATCCTTTACTTGGTCTTGGCCCTTATTCTTGTTGCTCTTGGACTTGTTCTTGTTATTGGAGTTGAATCCAAGTCCACTTTTATCATTAGGGGATTTTTTCACACTCAAAATATTATCGAGTGTGGATTTCCCTTCATGACTCTTTTCCAAGTCTTTCTTCAAAGAAGTGACTTGGTCCTTGGGCTCTTTGATTTCCTCTACACGGTTAGTAGAAATAGAGGTACTAGGAAGTAAAAGCTTAATTGTTAGAGAAACAAGACAAAGCAAGTAATCCAACACAAGGTTTATCACTAGTATGACTAGAAGGATCACTAGGACTAGCACATGGCAAAATAGCATTTTGAGTAGAAGTTGTGCTAATGTCCAAAGGAGGCTCACAAGATGTTACCTTAGTGATACTTGCCTCACGAGCTAACTTTAGCCCATCATAGGAGATTAGAAGATCATTATGAGAGGCCGAGAGCTTTTCATGGCTTTCTTCCAATTTCCCATAATTGCTAGTTAGCAACTCAAGTTGAGCCCTTAGCTCAACATTCTCCTTTAATATGGATGCTTAACAAGAGGAAGAGTTAGTAGCACAAGCATCATTAATAGATTTTTCCTTTTCAAGCTTATAAGATTCAATGTTTTGTGTGAGGAGACAATTAGTGTGCTTCTCCTCGGCAAGCTCTTGCTTAAGGAGATTGAATCTCTGACTCCCATCATCAAGTTGGAAATCCAACTCCTCTATGGTTCCCGTTTGTTTAGTTATGGTGTCGATAACATGTTTGAGACAAGCAACAACCTTATTATTACCACGAACAGAGGTACACAAAAATGTCATCTCATGAAGAATAGTACTAGTATCCTCATCCACATCATCATCACTATCAACTTTGTCATTGGTATTATCTTTAGAAGATATATTGGGAACCGAAGTAGGAGGTACCTTTGATCCTCTTGCCATAAGGCACATGTGAGCACATGAGGATGAACATGAGGATATTCTTGAATCTTCATTCATGATCGTGTCTTGCTCCAAAGAATGTTTGATTTCCTCTACATTGTTAGATAAACAACTAGAGGAAATAGAAGAATTTTGTTCATGGGAACAAGGCAAATCAAGCATATCATCTACACTAGTACTCAAATAATTTCTAGATGATATGAAAGGATTAGCAACACAAGGGTATATACAATCATTGTTGCAGGAAGTGTTTAAGTCCAAACTCTCTACACCATTATCATTTCTAGAACAAGAATCATTGGTGTAAAGAAAAAAACTACCATCATCACATATGGTTTTTCCACTCACCATGACATTACCTTGTGACTTGTCATATGTAAGTGAAGTGGAAATAATTGAAATCTCATCACGGCCGGAGGTGGAAGCAACTTGGAGCTCTTCATGATGTGAAGGAGAAGAGAGCTCCTCGGAGAGACCACCGACAATATGAGAAATAGAACCACCAAATATTTCTTTAAGCTTGGTCCACTTCTCATGAGATGACTTGCGCTTTACAATCGTCAAGAACAAATTAACTATGGGGCTCAAGGAGAAAATAAGCTCATTAGATACTTGAGCTTCGATATGTAATTTTTTCTCATCCTGTAAAGATAGATTTTGAGGATCCATCAGAGGAGAAAAACCTACATCTAGAAATCGCTCAATATTTGGACACAAGGTCCGAATATTACAAACCAAGCAATTTCTCCACAAAGCATAATTGTGCCATCAAAGATAATTGTGTCATTGTGAACTATACTACTAGCCGACATCTTGAAACTCTAGGAGGTGAAGCCTAAACAAGGAGAGACCTTGCTCTGATACCAATTGAAAGGATAGAGATGTAGCCTAGAGGCAGGGTGAATAGGCAATTTCAAAACTAATACAGTTTTGGCTTGATAGAATGCGGAATTAAACTAACGTTTATTTTACAAGCACAAAACCTAAATACAATAGGCTCAACTAAGTGCACCAACAACAACTTAAGGTAAGAAAGATAACACATGATAAATATACCACAAGTGTTAAGCACGATATAAGTACTTCAAGCATGATGGCTATCACAAGGAAAGTAAGCTCGGGTATAGAGATAACGAGGCACGCGGAGACGAAGATGTATTCCCGTGTTCCGTTACAAGAAGGTACATCACCTTGGAGAGGTGTGGGATTCCACAAAGGCTACCAACTCCATGAAGGCTCACCTTCTTCTCCGAGTTTATCCCATGAAGGAATAGGCCCTTTCCTTATGGCTAGCTTTTGCCCTAGTCTGGAGATGGCAAGATCGACAACCGCTTCACAAGCTCCACGAAGGAGAAACCTAGGTCTCTTCACAATCTTCCACTAAGAGGACAACGTGGCACCAACCGCCAAGCAAACTAGCAGGTCACCCTCCAAGAGTAACAAGCTCATGGTCTCTCGCTCGAACAAATCGTAATGGAGAGCTCAACACTTATGCAAGAATGCAAAGCAAGAACACCAAGGGTTCTCAAACCTTCACTCTCAAATCCCACCAAAGAAATAAGTGCTAGGGAGGAATTAGAGAGGAAGAACAATGGTGGAAGACAACCAATGACTTCAAGATCTAGATCCAAAGGGTTCCCTCACTTAGAGGAGGAATTGATTGGTGGGGATTATAGATCTAGATATCCTCTTCCAAAGCCCTCAAAATATGCAAGAATCATAGGGGGGAAGGGAGAGGAAGCAAGCTTAAGAGGTTCAACAATGGAGGTCGGTTTCGTGGTCAAGAAATCCCAAAAACATTGGGGGAATAACCCTCTTTTATAGGGGAAAGAAAATATGGCCGTTGGAAGAAATCTGCACGAACCCGGTTTAAAGTTCGGTTGAACCGACCCAAAAACCGGACGGTCCGGTATCAGGTTCGGTTGTATCCTAGTTTGAACCCGGTTGAATCCCGGTTTGAACCTGGTTGAATCCTGGTTGAACCGGACCTAAACCGGGAAGGGTTACAGAATGTAATCCCGGTTAGACTCGGTTGCGGAACCAGGAATCCCGGTTGAACCAGATCTAAAACAGACTTCACGAAAAATGCAATAACTTTTGCATCCGGACTCCGATTTCGATGATCTTGGGCTTTTTTGACGAGGACAACAAGCTCTACAAGATGGTGCAGAGAAACATCATAGTACAACAAAGTAGGATATAACCAAATTACGAAAGGTATGAAGTTTTCCTATAAGAAGAACCGGTAAAACCTTCAAACTCCATAACGCCATAGAAGATACATACAAATTCTGTTTTCGATGAACTTGGGATTATTGAAGAGCTAGAAACAAGCTCAAGAACCTCACATGGAGAAACACCAAGAAGCAACAAAATAGGAAGATGCAAAGTATGCAAAGGATTGATCTCCCTATGACGATGTGATCAAATTACCCAACCGAAAGCCCCTCTTGATAGTGCGGCTATCTATCCTATAACCCTGTCTCCCAACAACCACCTTGAGACCGATAAAAGAAAAACCTAGCAAGGCCATACATTTGTCTTGCGAATCCCGCTTGATCTTGATGACAACTCTTCAAGCTCCATCCAAGCCGGAATGTAAGACTTGATCATTGTTGCTTCGTGAAGACTCATAATTTGCTCCCACATATACACTATGGGATAGCTTCATTAAGACACGTCTTCACATGTCCATTATCACCAATATGGACATCAAGCTTCAAGAAAATAATATTCTCGAGATGCTTATCTTGAACTTGCCCTTCTCAACCTTGATGACGATCACCACTTGATGGCATCCTCTCATGGGCTATATGAGTTATTTACTTTTGTGCATGCCCATGAAAAGATACCTAACCAATATAGATAACACAAAGGAACATATATAATGGGTTAGTTCATGAAGCATAATTGACAAGCTTACCATACCACAAGATAAATGTGGTATATTCTTAATGCTTAATGTGTTGACCAAACTTGAATCTAATCTTCACTCTTTGTATTGGTTAACCATGTATATTCTCATGATCCATCTCAATATCTTGAGGTACATAAAGGACCCTTCATTTGATTACATGCTCTAAATCTTAGTCAACCATAGCTCAACTAATGAGGCTATCATGACACTGACTTAGAGACATAACTTGAATTCTTCTATTGAGATCGCACTCTGAAGATCTTGATCATATCATATTCTTCTTCAACTCGATGATCTTGATGCCAATACTCAAGGTATATCTTTATCTTCATGGCATCCATACTTGAATCCAACACATGGACTATAAGCATGACCTATGGAATATTCCTTCATATAAAAGTCAATGAAAACATTAGTCCATAGGGATTGTCATTAATCACCAAAACCACACATAGGGGCAATTACCCTTTCAAATACAGACACTGAAATTCAATAGCAGTACATAGATAACCAGTTCTTGTTTCAGCTCTAAAAACCCTGGTGATGATGAGTTTTCCCTTTTCTCCTAACACACTCCATCATTGGAGCATGCAAAACTGAAGATCAAGTCTGCTTTTGTCTACATATCTCGTTATTACATTAATGCCTGTGTGACCAACATATATGCAACCCAAAACGCCCAAGCCTCATATGGATTGTGACAAGGCCATGTTTCAAAAGAAAAGCAGGACCTACCATCTATTGCCCTTGATCTAAACAAGTACCAGTACATCAGTATTAGCTCTATAAAATACTTTAGTAATAGCAACGATAGAAAATCTGACAGCTTTAGTAACATTTGAAAGATTTGGCAGTACAAAATAAGATTGGAAAAGTATCTTACAGGTTCCTAGTTCACATTCAGCGACACTTAATAGATTCAGAAACAGTTTAAAGTGAGCAATTCAACGATGGCAAAAATGACCAAAATAATTGACAGATTCAACAATGCAGATATTGAAATTCAATAAATATACAACAATGCGACAAAGCCAAACTTCAAAAGGAAAATGAGACCATGCATACTCTCCACTCGATATGAACAAGTCCCAGTATATAGGTATTACTAAAAAACAGATTAGAAATAGATGAACTCCATACAAAATACTTAGTAGAAGTGTAGAACTACAAGTCTACACTAATCTAGGAACCACTACATGTCCCATCATACATAGAAGAAAAGAGAATGCTTCAGTGTGTCAAAGTGCTGGCCAGGCAGCGCGCTCGATTTCCTTCCTGGGACGCGTCTCTCGTTTCATTGTCGCATGTTAGCCTCTAGGTCAGCAGCATACATGTAAAATTCATATGACAAATCAGGAAATTCGGGATTCCGCAATTCCGATTACGAAGGGAATCTACCACCAACATAAACTAGCGAATTAGTACAACATTACATACACTCACAATAGGATCATCACAAGAGGATTAAGATGTGACATCTCACTGGTGAATCTGGTACGACGATAGGTTCAGTAGTATGCTAGTAAAATCATGGCTTCAATAGAAAGACATGAGCACTTCCTGTGTGGCCATGGCCTAATCGTTCTCTCGTATGGCCTCATTACTACAACCTGATTGAAACTAGAGAATAAGACCAATGGCAAAAACCTCACCTCGTACCATGGCGATTCGCACGCCGCCGACCTGACCAACTTGACGGATAGGAGTAAGTCCGTGCTATGCCCATCTGAAAGGACATTTATTGTCCTACTCAGTTTTGGAGTTTGTTAATAACTTAAGGACCCTTTTTACCGTGTGCTAATGGTGTCAGGTTAATCTACTAAAAAGTAAAAAGTCTGTGGTAATAAGAAGTATACCTGGCTGAAACACAGGGTTCATGGAAGGTTCAGACCAGAATCTCTGGTCTGGACAGTCCGAAGTCTCCAGTGTGATCCTCAAAACCAGGTGCATGCCAGACAGTATAGGGGTCCGGAGATGGATCGGAATCTCTGGTGTGAGACAAGCCGGAATCTCTGGTGTTCAAAGACCGGAGTCTCTAGTGTGAACCTCAAAACCAGGTCCGAACCATTTTGTGTAGGGGTCTAGAGATTGTCTAGAGATGGACTGGAATCTTCGGTGTGAGATAATTGCAGACCGGAATCTCCGGTCTTCAGACTGGAGTCTCCGGTGTGGTATTTCCCTAGCGGGCAGAAAATGGTCTGAAAGGATTATGCCTATAAATAGGGGACTTCATCCCCTACCACCAGTTGCTCGTTTCAGAAAAGAAGAACACCTCCAAAGTTGAGCCACTAAATCAAAAAGATCTCCCCCTCCATCCATCCAAAGTCCTTGATCTTTGGAGAATCGAAGGAGGAGGCCTTGATCTACATCTTCACCAAAGAGATCTTCATTTCCCCCTCATTCACTTGAGGGCCCCTTGCTCTAGTGTTTCATTGGAAACTCTAGACCTTGATTTGGTTCTTACAAGCTTGTCTTTGATTGTTGTGACAACATGCTTGTATTCGGGAGCCTCCAATTAAGTTGTGGATGTGTGCCTCGAACTTGTTGTAAAGGTGCCAGGTTTCCACCTCGAAGGTTACCGATATAGTGGAAGGGTGAATCGATCCCTTTGGGGTGAGGTTCACTAGAGAACAAGGGAGGCCTTTTGTGGCGTTGGTTGTTTGAAACCACCCCTCTCCAAACGCAGACGTACTACCCCTCAAAAGAAAGGAACCACGGGAAATCATCCTTGTGTCTCCGGGTGCTCCATTTTGGTTACCTCTATCCTTTACTGCACTTTACTTATATCTTAATCTTGCTTAATTAGTTGTGCTAGTGTGACATATAGGTAAATTCATCTTAGTTGCATATCTTGATAATTTTACCTTTTGTGTCAAACCCTAAATTGAAAAGGAGTTAAATTTGAAGTAGCATCTATTCATCCCCTCTAGGTTCCCATACGATCCTTTCAATTGGTATCAGAGCCTCGGCTCTTTATTTGGGCTTACCTACCTAAGAGTGTATGTGTAACCCATAGGGAGATGGAGGGGGTGAGTCTAGCACCTTAGTGACCATGGAGGATCTCAAGAATTTGGAATCAAGCTTGAGCTCCTCCCTGGGCAACGAAATCCAGTAGTTGCATCAACTAGCTGGGCAACTTGTTAAGGGAAAGATAGCCTCACCATCTCCTTCTCAAGAGGAACCCCCTCCGATTCTGAAGGTGAACACTTCGGCTAAACTAACGGTTAAAGTATTGGGGGATGAACATAATGCCACTAACTCCTCCACCAAAAAGGGAGATGGGAAGGAAGAGCACCATTCGGTTCTTGGTTGGTACTCTCCCGACCCTCCGACCCCCCATCCCCATATAAATAATAGAGGTGACCCACCTATGCTAGCTGCACATTCTTTTTCTCAATTGGAAGTTTTGATGAAATCTCATGTGCACAGCTCTTGCATTGACTTATGGAATATTATTGAAGAAGGACTCAACATTGAGGATCCAACCAAATTGACAAGAAGAGGAGTGGTCAATAGTCAACTCAATGCCACCGTGGTGCGCATGATTCAACTTGGTGTGGGGCCAAAAGATTTTCCTCACATTGAACACCTCAACACCACCAAGGAAGCTTGGGATGCTCTCATTGATTTGTTTGTTGGAAATGAGAGCATGAGAAGAAATCGATATGATGCCTTGAGCAATGAAGCCGAAGGCTTCTATATGAAGGATGGTGAGGACCATGAAGACATGTATCGAAGACTCAAATCCACTGCCATCGCATTTAGAAATGTTGGTGCCTCTCATGTGGATGATGCTTGGACAAAGAGGAAGTATGTGAGTGCGCTCATGCCCTTTGAGCCCACAGACTTGAAGAGTCTGCAAGGAAGACACAACTACCATCTCATGACCTCCAATGATTATACAAGATATGTCTGCCTTCAAGGTTGCTGCCAAGAATGCTAAATATGCCCGCGCTCATGCCCCTGGAATGAGCAATGGTGTTAATCTTGCCTTGAAGGCCAAGGTTGTGGAGTATGAGGAAGAAGAAGGAAGCGATTAAGTCCTTTCTATGAGCCACCCCTAAGATTTTAGGGTTGCTCATGGTGAATACATGACCTTTTATGCAAGGAACTTTTGGAAAGATCCCGCCAAGGCCTAGACGGGGATGCAATCAAGAAGCAACCCAAGTTGTAGAAAAGATAATGGTTCAAGATTGAGAACTTGCTTCAACTGTGGTGACCACTATCATTTTGTTGCTGAATGTCTAAATGAGAAGAGAAAAGATCATGGTGGTATACTTATATTGAAGAAAAAGTCAAAGGTCGCTTTCAAGAAGCACTTCATCAAGAAGAATGCCACCAACAAGAAGTCAGCTGGCATTGCATTGATAGAACATGAAGAGTTCTCATCCGATGATGAACATGAAGAAGAAGAAGCAACATCAAATTGTGGCAGCCATCTCCACCACCTCTACATCCACTTTCTCACTCTTTTACTCTCCAAATGAGAATATCTCCAACAAGAACGTCACTTGCCTTATGGAAAGAGCATAAGAGGTATAATAATCTCCTCTCTCCTCCTCTATGATCAATGATGAATTGAATGATGATATGACTCTTGAGGTGAAGGAGGAATTAGTTGCTTTTGATGTTTATATGACTAACTTGCAAGGGGAGCACACGAAGCATTTTGTGAATCTCTTGAATCAACTTTCTCACACACAAGAGCTTCTTGATGAGAGATGCAAACTTGGGAGAGACCACATTCCTAAGACGGACGCTCTAACTAATGCTTTAGAAGAAGATCAAGACACTAGGGAGTCTCTTGAGGAAAAACTTGAAGGCCTCGATGAGGCAAATGATCAAATTGTCGCTAAACTCATTAAGGAATGTGATCATGACAATGCTAAGTATAAAAAGGCTAAAAGGGTAAGATTGAGTTTGGTGCTGTCCATGACAAACTTGTTGAGGACTTTAAGAAGCTTGACAAGGCTCACAAGGCATTGTAAAGTGAACTCTTGATTCTCAAAAGTCTCGTGAACAACTTCAAACTCAATTGACTAATGTTGCTTCACCTAGTATTTTCATTCCTTCTAGTAGTACAAACATCTTTGAGGAAAATGCTAGGTTGAAGTGGGATCTTGCAAAGGCCACCTTCCCTAAAGGAAACAAGTCTCTTGATGAAATTTTGAGTAAGCAAAGGTTAAATAATGAAAAATGGGCATTGTCTATGTGTCCAAGGCCAAGAAGAAGGACAACAAAAAGATGAAGGCCAAGCCCCAACAAGTAAAAGATAAGACCATTGTGGGTAGTAACACCACAAGTGGCAAAACTATGTCACAAGACGACTTTGCGAGAATTGCTAACCCTCACTATGTTTTAATGGGTGATTATTATGGTGATGTTTATGCACAATATGTTGGTCCACTTGATGGTTATATTGCTTGGTATATTTGGTTTCCCAAGACCCTTGTCACTAACAAAAGGGGACCCATTGAAAAATGGGTACCTACAAACTAGTTTGATCACTTGTAGAACTATGATTTGGCGGGTCAAAGTGGGTGCTTGATAGTGGATGCACAAGTCATATGACCGGAAGCAAGGGAATAATGATGTAGATAAGGCCGAATCATGATCAAATAACCATCACATATGCCGATAAGTCAAGGTCTCAGGTAATGGGTCTTGGCAAGGTTATGGTTGCACACGATACTACTCTCGTGGACATCATGCTTTTTGAGACCCTTGGGTATAATTTACTTTTAGTCCGTGCTCTTGGAAAGATGGGATTTGCCATCTTTATTGATAATGATATTGGGGTTCTCTTGTGGAGCTAGACTCTAAAGGTTGCTTTTGTTGGGTACGTAAAAAATAACTTGTATGTGGTGGAATTTTCGGGGGAAACCACTGCAAGTCCTATGTGCCTATTTGGAAAGGCCAATGTGGGTTGGCTATGGCATCGCCGTCTAGCCCATGTAAATATGAGAACCTTGCAAAGTCTCCACAAGGGTGGCCATATTTTTGGACGAAAATAAAATGTTTGTTTTGCTAAAGATCATTTGTGTAGGGCTTGTATTGAAGGAAAAATGCATGATTCTCCCCACAAACCCAATAACATCATCAAGTCCAAAAGGATCTTGGAGCTCCTTCATGTAGATCTCTTTGTTCCTCCATCTCATGCCAGCCTTGGTGGGAAGAAATATTGTTTGGTGATTTTTGATGACTACTCAAGATATACATGGGTATATTTCTTCAAGTTGAAGAGTGAGACCCAAAAAAACTTTATCGACTTCGTCAATATGGTTCAACATTAATACAATGTTCTCATGTTGGTAATAAGATGCGACAATGGCACCGAGTTCAAGAACTACACCTTGAATGGATTTCTTAGTGATGAGGGGATAAAACATTAATATTCCAGTCCATATACCCCTCGACAAAATGGTGTAGCTGAGAGGAAGAACTGGACATTAATGGATATGGCAAGGTCCATGTTTTCCGATTTTAATTCTCGATACAACTTTTGGGCTGAGGCAATATCCACCGCATGCCATGCATCAAACCGGCTCTTCCTCCGCAAAAGTTGATCAAGACTCCATATGAGATACTTACCGGTAACAAGCCCAACGTTTCATACTTCCAGTGTTTGGTTGTAAGTGTATCTACCTCATAAAAGGTGTTCGTTTGTCCAAATTTGATTCCAAAGCTTTAGAGGGTATTTTTGTTGGCCATATGGTCTTGATTCCCACACTTATAGAATCTATGATAAACTCTCCAGGATTGTCATAGAGTCTTGTAGTGTGGTTTTTGAAGAATATGATGCCCCCCAAGCGGGGCATGTTGATGTTTGTGATGTAGATGATGAATACCTCAAGATGCCATAAGAAGAATGGGTGCGGGATTCATCCACCCCGTTGAGGAACACCTTGTGGTAGATGGAGAAGAACTATGCTCTACTCAAGTGGAGCCATCATCTTCACAACATCAACAATCTCCTATTGCTAAAGCCAATGATGACGCAAGCCAAAGACAAGCTGAGAACCCTCACCATGTTGATCAGGATGGAAGCTGTAGGCCAGATTATCTGGCCTCTCCATTGGCCAAATTATCCAGCCATGTGCAGTCAATTGCACAAGGCAGATTCATTGAGTGGTCTGCAAGATCATCTCGACGCCTCTCATGGAGTATGCCTGATCAAGACCAAGATCAACATGTGCCTCATGATGATGAGAATGAACCCTCTGATGATCAAGGTCAATATGAAGGTCAAGATGAGGACCAAAATTATGAAGAGATCCCCACAAGAAACAACATGGAGGTCAAAACTCATCGGAAAGCTAGAGTGGATAGAATGTTGGAAAGAAGAGACCACACTCTTGAGGATGTCCTTGGTGATCTAAGGAGTGGAATGTCCACTCTAGATCAATTCAAGCATTTTGGTGAGCATCAAGCTCACATATCTATGGTGGATCCCAAGAAAGTGTGAGAAGCTCTTCAAGATTTAGATTGGTTAGAAGCCATGCATAATGAGCTCAACAACTTCGAGAGAAACAAAGTTTGGAAGTTAGTAGAAAATCCCAAAGAGTGCTGCAATGTAATTGGAACTAAATGGATATTCAAGAACAAGCAAGATGGACATGGAATTGTTGTGAGGAACAAGGCAAGATTGGTAGCTGATACGTTGTAAACGTATCTATAATTTTTGATGTTCCATGCTTGTTTTATATCTACTTTCTTATGTTTTGTCCACACTTTGGAGTATTTTTACACATTTTTTGGAACTAACCTATTAACAAGATGCCATAGTGCTAGTTGCCTATTTTCTGCTATTTTTGGTTTCATAAAAGCTAGTAAGGAAATATTATCGGAATTGGACTAGACAAAAGCCAAAGTCAATATTTTACCTGAAGCAACACGGAGTCTGGAGGGGAGACGAAGTGGTGCATCAGGCGGCCACACCTAGTGGCGGCGCACCTGGGGTGGGTGGGGGGGGTGGGCACCACCACGGGGTGTGAGCCCCCTTGTGCTCCACCGACCTTGCCCCTTCACCTATAAAAGCCTCCTGGGACGAAAACCCTAAGGACCTGATCAAAA
Source organism: Avena eriantha (assembly GCA_910589775.1). NCBI lineage: Eukaryota > Viridiplantae > Streptophyta > Magnoliopsida > Poales > Poaceae > Avena > Avena eriantha. The sequence continues at coordinate 107,811,802 of OU342746.1, read as the reverse complement.
TTCCACGAAAGAGTCTGTAGCCGCCGCCATCTCCATCCCTAGATCGGGAGGGATCTAAAGCTCTTCTCGGCACCCTGTCGGAGGGGAGAGATCACCATGGATGCCTTCTTCATCACCATGCCTGCCTCTGGTGTGATGCGTGAGTAGTTCATCCCTGGACTACGGTTCCATGTAGTAGCTAGATGGTTGGTTCTCCTCCTTTTTGCTACCGTTGTTTAGATCTTATGAGCTCCATTCATGATCAAGATCATCTATTTGTAATCTTACATGTTGTGTTTTTGTGGGGATCCGATGGATATTGAGATGCTATTTCAGATTGATTATTGATTCTATCATGTCTTTGTTATTTGTGATCTTGCATGCTTTCTGTTGTTAGTAGCTATCTTGGCCAATTAGATGCTAGCAACTCCAAGAGGGAGTATATATGCTCGATAGTGGGTTCATGCCTCTAGTAATCTGAGGAAGTGACCGAAATCTCTAAGGTACTAAATGTGCTTTTGCTACTAGGGAGAAAACAACAATCCTTTGTCAATGGGACAATTGTATTGTTTACTTTACACACTTTGATTAATGCAATTATTTGTTGCTTGCAACTTAATACTGGAGGGGGTTCGGATGATAACCTAAAGGTGGATTATTAGTCATAGATGCAATTGGATTATGGTCTATGTATAATGTTGTAATGCCCAATCAAATCTCATTGGAGTCAAGATGATTAGTATATGCATGTATGTTTTCTCGGTGTCTGTCAATTGCCCCGCTGTAATTTGTTCACCCAACATGTCATCTATCTTAAAGAGAATCACCTCTAGTGAACTATGTACCCCGGTCCATTATTTTACCATCAATCTACCATCTATTTACTGTTTACTTTTTGCAAGCAATTACTATCTTCCACACAATACGTTTAATCCTTTGTTTTCAATAAAACTAGTGAGATTGACAACCTCACTATAAGTTGGGAGCAAAGTTCTGTGGTTGTGTTGTGCAGGATTTGTTGGACATATGCCCAAGAGGCAATAATAAAAGTGGTTATTATTATATCTTTGTGTTTATGATGAATGTTTACATCCCATGCTATAATTGTATTATTAGGAAACACTAATACATGTGTGTTTTGTAAACATAAGAGAGTCCCTAGTAAGCCTCTTGTTGAACTAGCTTGTTGATTAATTGATGATTATGGTTTCCTGATCATGGACATTAGGATGTGATTAATAACAAGGTCATATCATTAGGAGAATGATGTGATGGACACACACACCCATAGTAAGCGTAGCATAAGATCAAGTCATTAAGTTCGTATTGCTGTAAGCTTTCAAACACATAGTAACCTATTCCTTCGACCATGAGGTTATGTTAATCACCATCACTGGATGAATACTTTGATGACATCAAACGCCGCTTCGTAACTGGGTGGTTATAAAAGTGTCATTGGGTATTCTGGAAGTGTGTGTTGAAGCTCATGAACCAAGATTGGGATTTGTCCATCCATATGACGGATAGATATGCTCTGGGCCCTCTCGGTGGAATGTCATCTAGTTAGCTTGCAAGCATGTGACTAGGTCACAAGGGATGACATATCACGGAACGAGTAAAGAGTACTTATCAGTAACGAGGTAGAACTAGGTATGGAGATACCGACGATCAAACCTCGGATAAGTATAGTATCGTGAGACAAAGGGAATTAGTTTCGTATGTAAATGGTTCAATCGATCGCGAAGTCATCGTTGAGTATGTGGGAGCCATTATGGATCTCCAGGTCCCGCTGATGGTTATTGATATGAGATGTGTCTCTATCATGTCTACATATTCACGAACCGTAGGGTGACACACTTAAGGTTCGAAGTTATTTTAAGTAGATATGGAATGTGCGTTGGAGACCGAATGTTGTTCGGAGTCTCGGAATGGATCCGGGACATCACGAGGAGATCCGGAATGGTCCGGAGAATAAGATTCATATATAGGAGATCATTTTTATGAGATAGGAAATGTTCCGGAGTGTTTGTATGAGGATTCTAGAAGGTTTCGGAATGTTCCGGAAGGTTCTGGAAGATATCTTGGAGTTTGCTTGAAAATCAAGATAGGGATCAAGGAGTCCTGGTGGGTCAAGATACGGATTCGTGGGGGAGGAGGACTCCTCCCCCCACCTCCAATCCGCCGGCCTAGGGAGGAGAGGAGTCCTACAAGGACTCCCCTCCCCATGGCGCCATCCCCTCTTTAAATAGAGGGGCAGGGGGCGCCCCCTCCTCCCTTGCTCTCATAATCCCCAATCTCTGCCGCCTCTCTCCTCCACCATCTTCTGCACAGGCATAGGCGAAGCCCTGCAGAATTCTCTACTCCACCACCACCACCACGCCGTCGTGCTGCTGGGATTCCGTGGAGAAGATCTACTACCTCCGCTGCTCGCTGGAACGGGGAGAGGAAGGTCTGCTTCGACTCCGCACGTGTGACCAACTGCGGAAGCGCTGCCGAATCGTGGCGCCGGAAGGATCGTCAACTTGACCAAGGGCGGAAGCGCTGCTGGAACGCGACGCCGGAAGGATCGTCTACTTGACCGAAGGCGGAAGCGCTGCTGGAACGCGACGCCGGAAGGATCGTCCACACGATCTTGAGATCGGCAAGTGATCGACTACATCAACCACGAGATCTAATCTCGTTAACGCTTTCGGATCTACGAGGGTTAGTTCCCATCTATCTCGTTGCTCATGTCTAATAGATTAGATCTTGGCTTTTATCTAGATTAGATCTAGGTTTTGTTCGTTCTTGCGGTAGAAATTTTTTGTTTTCCATGCTACGAACCCATCAGTGGTATCAGAGCCATATCTATGCGTAGATCTGTTGCACGAGTAGAACACAATGTTTTGTGGGCATTGATGCTTTTGTTGTCGGTGTCTTAGCGTGTACTTTGCATCTTGCGGCATGGTGGGATGAAGCGGCTCGGGCTAACATTACATGTCATCGCACATGAGACTTGCTCCACGCTTGACGTGCAACTTGCTTTGCACAAGTGGCTTTGCGGGTGTCTGTCTCTCCCACCATAGTTAAGATTCAATTTACAATGAGCATCTTGACAACACTTGTATCAACGTTGTGGTCCTTGTTCGTAGGTAAGATCGGTCTTATGCGAAAGCCCCAAACCACGTAAAACATGCAAAGAAAATTAGAGGCGTCTAACTTATTTTTGCAGGGGTTTTGTGATGTGATATGGCCAACATGTGATTGTGATTGTATTTGATGTATGCAATGATCCTTGTTGTAATATGGCAACCGGCAGGAGCCTAATGGTTGTCTTTAATTCTATTAAGACCTGCGTGTCTATTCATCTTGTAATAGCTTTATTCCAAGTAGTTGTAATAGTTGCTGGTGATGATGGATAACCATGAGGCGGCGCCACTGACCTTGACGCAATGCTGGTGATGATGGAGATCATGTTCGTGCTTTGGAGATGGAGATCAAAGGCGCAAGAAGAAAAGGCCATATCATATCACACTAATTATGAATTGCCTGTGATGTTAATCCTTTATGCATCTTGTATTTCTTAGATCGCGACGGTAGCATTATAAGATGATCCCTCTCACTAAATATCAAGTAATAAAGTGTTCACCCTTAGTTGGCACCGTTGCTAAGACTCGTCGTTTCGAAGCATCTCGTGATGATCGGATGTGATAGATTCTACGTGTGCATACAACGGGTGCAAGCCAGATTTGCACATGCGGAAACTAAGGTTATCTTGACGAGCCTAGCATGTACAGACATGGTCTCGGAACACGGAATACCGAAAGGTAGAGCATGAGTCATATAATTGATATGATGAACATGAAGATTGTTCGCCGATGAAACTACATCTTCTCTCGTGAAGATCGGACTTGGTGTAGTGGACTTGGTTCGTGTAATCACTAAGACAATGTGAGGGATGTTGTTTTGAGTGGGAGTTCACATAGTTAGTTTAATAATTAAATTTGAACTCAATTTGTCATAAACTTAGTCTAAACTACTTGCAAATTGTTGTAGATTATGGCGACCCCCTCCATCAATTTCAATGCGTTCCTAGAGAAAGAAAAGCTTAAAAATAATGGAAGCAATTTCACGGACTGGTTCCGTGGACTGAAGATCGTCCTCAGGGCTGGTCAGTTGACCTATGTGCTCGATGCACCGCTAGGTGACCCACCTGCAGATAATGCCACCGATGATGAAAAGAATGTTTTCGCCACTCGGAAGAATCATTACTCCACAGTTCAGTGTGCCATCCTGTACGGTTTAGAAGCGGAGCTACAACAGCGTTTTGAGCACCACGACCCGTTCGAGATCATTAAGGAGCTCAGGCTAATTTTTGAGACTCGCGCGGCAATGGAGAGCTATGAGGCCTCCGAGAAATTCTTTAACTGTAAGATGGAAGAAGGAAGCTCCATTAGCGAGCACGTGCTCACCATGTCTGGGTACGCTAAGAAGCTCCAAGAGTTGGGAATATCGATTCCTAATGAATTGGGGATTCACCGTCTCCTTCAATCACTGCCACCAAGTTATAAGAACTTTGTGATGAACTACAACATGCACTGCATGAACAAGACGTTGCCTGAACTGTCGTCCATGCTGAAAACTGCTGAAGTGGAGATCAAGAAGGAGTAACAAGTGTTGATGGTCAATAAGACCACCAATTTCAAGAAACAGGGTAAGCCTAAGAACAAGGGCAACTTCAAGAAGGACGGCAAGAAAGCTGCCGCACCTGCTAAGAAGCCTAAGGCTGGTCCTAAACCTGAAACTGAGTGCTTCTACTGCAAGGGAGCTGGTCACTGGAAGCGTAACTGCCCCAAGTACCTGGCGGATCTGAAGAACGGCAACATCAAGAAGAAAGGTATATTTGATATATGTGTTATAGATGTGTATCTTACTAGTAATCGTAGTAGTGCCTGGGTATTTGATACTGGTTCGGTTGCTCATATTTGTAACTCGAAACAGGAGCTGCGGAATAAACGAAGACTGGCAAGAGACGAGGTGACGATGCGCGTTGGAAATGGCTCCAAGGTTTATGTGATCGCCGTCGGCACGCTCCCTCTACATCTACCTTCAGGATTAGTTTTAAATTTAAATAATTGTTATTTGGTGCCTGCGTTAAGCATGAACATTATATCTGGATCCTGTTTATTGCGAGACGGTTACTCTTTTAAGTCTGAGAATAAAGGTTGTTCGATTTATATGAGTAATATCTTTTATGGTAATGCACCTGAGATGAATGGTTTATTCTTACTGAATCTCGATAGTAGTGATACACATGTTCACAACATAGATGCTAAACGAATTAAATTGAATGATAATTCTACATACATGTGGCACTGTCGTCTTGGTCACATTGGAGTGAAGTGTATGAAGAAACTCTATTCAGATGGACTTCTTGAATCACTTGATTTTGAATCACTTGAAAGATGCGAAGCATGTCTAATGGGAAAAATGACTAAGACTCCATTCTCTGGTACAATGGAGCGAGCTACAGACTTATTGGAAATAATACATACCGATGTGTGCGGTCCAATGAGTGTAGCATCGCGTGGTGGATATCGTTATGTTCTCACTTTCACGGATGACTTGAGTAGATATGGGTATGTCTACTTCATGAAACATAAGTCCGAAACTTTCGAGAAGTTTAAGGAATTTCAAAGTGAAGTGGAGAATCATCGTAACAAGAAGATTAAGTTTCTGCGTTCTGATCGCGGGGGTGAATATCTAAGTTACGAGTTTGGCATGCATTTAAAGAAATGTGGAATACTTTCACAGTTGACACCGCCGGGAACACCACAGCGTAATGGTGTGTCCGAACGTCGTAATCGAACTCTCTTAGATATGGTTCGGTCTATGATGTCTCTTACAGATTTACCGTTATCATTTTGGGGCTATGCATTAGAGACATCCGCATTCACTTTAAATAGGGCACCATCTAAATCCGTTGAAACGACACCGTACGAATTGTGGTTTGGTAAGAAACCTAAGTTGTCGTTCCTTAAAGTTTGGGGTTGCGAAGCATACGTAAAGAAGTTACCACCTGATAAGCTAGAACCCAAAGCCGAGAAATGCGTCTTCATAGGATACCCTAAAGAAACAATTGTGTATACCTTCTATCATAGATCCGAAGGCAAAGTTTTTGTTGCAAAGAATGGATCCTTTCTTGAGAAGGAGTTTCTCTCGAAAGAAGTGACTGGAAGGAAAGTAGAACTCAATGAGGTTATTGAACCTTCTCTCGGATTTGAGGGTAGCGCAGCACCGGAAGATGTTTTGGTGCCGCCTGCACCAATTGAAGAGGCAGCTAATGATAATGATCATGAAACTTCGAGCGAAGTTACTACTGAACCTCGCAGGTCAACGAGGGTTTGTACCACTCCTGATTGGTATGACTCTGCCTTGAACGTCATGTTGGTGGACAACGCAGATGACCCTGCGACGTATGAAGAAGCTATGGTGAGCCCAGATTCCGACAAATTGCTAGAAGCCATGAAATCCGAAATGGGATCCATGTACGAAAACCAAGTGTGGACTTTGGTGGACTTACCGGATGGCCGTAAGGCTGTCGAGAACAAATGGATTTTTAAGAGAAAAACAGATGCTGATGGTAATATTACCGTCTATAAAGCTCGACTTGTCGCGAAAGGGTTCCGGCAAATTCAAGGAGTTGACTATGATGAGACATTCTCACCAGTAGCGAAGCTGAAATCTGTGAGGATTTTGTTAGCAATTGCTGCACATTTCGATTAAGAGATTTGGCAGATGGATGTCAAAACGGCGTTCCTTAATGGTGACGTTGAGGAAGAGTTGTATATGGTACAACCCAAGGGTTTTGTCGATCCTAAAGATGCTAACAAGGTATGCAAACTTCAGCGCTCCATTTATGGACTGAAGCAAGCATCCCGTAGTTGGAATCAACGTTTTGATAAAGTAATCAAAAACTTTGGATTTATACAAACTTATGGAGAAGCTTGTATTTACAAGAAAGTGAGTGGGAGCTCTGTAGCATTCCTAGTACTGTATGTAGATGACATATTGTTGATTGGGAATGATATAGAACTTCTTAATAGCGTCAAAACCTATTTGAATAATAGTTTTTCAATGAAGGATCTTGGCGAAGCGGCATACATTCTAGGCATCAAGATTTATAGAGATAGATCAAGACGCCTAATAGGGCTTTCACAAAGTACATACTTGGACAAAGTTCTAAAGAAATTTAGAATGGAAGATAGCAAGAAAGGGTTCGTGCCCATGTTGTCAGGTAAGACCTTGAGTAAAACTCAAAGTCCAGCTACGGCAGAAGATAGAGAGAAAATGAATAAAATTCCCTATGCCTCGGCCATAGGTTCTATCATGTATGCCATGCTATGTACAAGACCGGATATAGCACATGTTGTTAGTTTGACTAGCAGATATCAAAGTGATCCTGGAGAGGAACACTGGACAGCGGTCAAGAATATCCTAAAGTACCTGAATAGGACTAAGGATATGGTTCTTTCTTATGGAGGTGATGAACAGCTTGTTGTAAACGGTTACACCGATGCTAGTTGGAACACCGATCTGGATGACTCAAAGTCACAGTCGGGTTACGTATGTATTTTGAATGGTGCTGCAGTGAGCTGGAGGAGTGCGAAGCAAAGCGTTGTGGCGAAATCTTCAACTGAATCGGAATACATAGCTGCTTCGGAGGCTGCACAAGAAGCCGTTTGGATGAAGGAATTCATTACTGAACTCGGCGTGGTTCCCAGTGCGTTGGACCCGATGGCCATCTACTGTGACAACACAGGTGCCATAGCTAATGTGCAGGAGCCAAGGTCACATAGCAAGCTGAAGCACATCAAGCTACGTTTCCACGCTATTCGCGAGTATGTCCAAGATGGTGACATAAAGATTTGCAAAGTACACACTGATCTGAATGTGGCAGATCCGTTGACTAAACCTCTCCCTAGGGCAAAGCATGACCAACACCAGAACGCCATGGGTGTTCGGTATATTACCATGTAATCTAGATTATTAACTCTAGTGCAAGTGGGAGACTGTTGGAGATATGCCCAAGAGGCAATAATAAAAGTGGTTATTATTATATCTTTGTGTTTATGATGAATTTTTACATCCCATGCTATAATTGTATTATTAGGAAACACTAATACATGTGTGTTTTGTAAACATAAGAGAGTCCTAGTAAGCCTCTTGTTGAACTAGCTTGTTGATTAATTGATGATTATGGTTTCCTGATCATGGACATTAGGATGTGATTAATAACAAGGTCATATCATTAGGAGAATGATGTGATGGACACACACACCCATAGTAAGCGTAGCATAAGATCAAGTCATTAAGTTCGTATTGCTGTAAGCTTTCAAACACATAGTAACCTATTCCTTCGACCATGAGGTTATGTTAATCACCATCACTGGATGAATACTTTGATGACATCAAACGCCGCTTCGTAACTGGGTGGTTATAAAAGTGTCATTGGGTATTCTGAAAGTATGTGTTGAAGCTCATGAACCAAGATTGGGATTTGTCCATCCATATGACGGATAGATATGCTCTGGGCCCTCTCGGTGGAATGTCATCTAGTTAGCTTGCAAGCATGTGACTAGGTCACAAGGGATGACATATCACGGAACGAGTAAAGAGTACTTATCAGTAACGAGGTAGAACTAGGTATGGAGATACCGACGATCAAACCTCGGATAAGTATAGTATCGTGAGACAAAGGGAATTAGTTTCGTATGTAAATGGTTCAATCGATCGCGAAGTCATCGTTGAGTATGTGGGAGCCATTATGGATCTCCAGGTCCCGCTGATGGTTATTGATATGAGTTGTGTCTCTATCATGTCTACATATTCACGAACCGTAGGGTGACACACTTAAGGTTCGAAGTTATTTTAAGTAGATATGGAATGTGCGTTGGAGACCGAATGTGGTTCGGAGTCTCGGAATGGATCCGGGACATCACGAGGAGATCCGGAATGGTCCGGAGAATAAGATTCATATATAGGAGATCATTTTTATGAGATAGGAAATGTTCCGGAGTGTTTGTATGAGGATTCTAGAAGGTTTCGGAATGTTCCGGAAGGTCCTGGAAGATATCTTGGAGTTTGCTTGAAAATCAAGATAGGGATCAAGGAGTCCTGGTGGGTCAAGATACGGATTCGTGGGGGAGGAGGACTCCTCCCCCCACCTCCAATCCGCCGGCCTAGGGAGGAGAGGAGTCCTACAAGGACTCCCCTCCCCATGGCGCCATCCCCTCTTTAAATAGAGGGGCAGGGGGCGCCCCCTCCTCCCTTGCTCTCATAATCCCCAATCTCTGCCGCCTCTCTCCTCCACCATCTTCTGCACAGGCATAGGCGAAGCCCTGCAGAATTCTCTACTCCACCACCACCACCACGCCGTCGTGCTGCTGGGATTCCGTGGAGAAGATCTACTACCTCCGCTGCTCGCTGGAACGGGGAGAGGAAGGTCTGCTTCGACTCCGCACGTGTGACCGACTGCGGAAGCGCTGCCGAATCGTGGCGCCGGAAGGATCGTCAACTTGACCAAGGGCGGAAGCGCTGCTGGAACGCGACACCGGAAGGATCGTCTACTTGACCAAAGGCGGAAGCGCTGCTGGAACGCGACGCCGGAAGGATCGTCCACATGATCTTGAGATCGGCAAGTGATCGACTACATCAACCACAAGATCTAATCTCGTTAACGCTTTCGGATCTACGAGGGTTAGTTCCCATCTATCTCGTTGCTCATGTCTAATAGATTAGATCTTGGCTTTTATCTAGATTAGATCTAGGTTTTTTTCGTTCTTGCGGTAGAATTTTTTTGTTTTCTATGCTACGAACCCATCAGGATTCCAAGTTGGAAACAACACCTTGGAGGTGTTTCCTTGCTCCTACTGGTTCGATAACCTTGGTTTCATAACTGAGGGAAAACTTGTTGCTGTGCTCATCATACCTTCCTCTTGGGGTTCCCCAACAAGCTCGATATATTTTGAGCCATCAGTAGCTCAAGGGTTCTCTCAAATTGAAGGCATTGACTATGGAAAGACCTAAGCGCTCATGTTTTACCTTGAGTCCATCTATATCCTTCTTGCATATGCTACACATCATAACTTTAAATTACAACAAATGGATGTGGAAAGTGCTTTTCTAAATGATCCATTGCAAGAGTTGGTTTATGATAATAAACCCCCGGGGTTCGAGGATCCTTACTTCCCAAATCACGTCTACAAGCTTGATAAGGCGCTCTATGGGCTTAAACAAGCTCCACACACATGGTATGAGCACCTTAGAGAGTTGTTGTTTGACCGTGGGTTTGAAGTTGGGAAAATTGATCCCACTCTTTTTACTAAGAAAGTTAACGGGGAGCTTTTCATTTGCCAAATATATGTTGATGATATCATCTTTGGTTCGTCTAACAAAGCATTTAATGAAGAATTCTCAATGCTTACGACCAATAGGTTTAGGATGTCTATGATAGGAGATTTGAGGTTATTCCTTGGTTTTGAGATGAAGCAAGTAAGATGAGGAACTTTCTTCAATCAAGCCAAGTATACTCAATACATGCTCAAGAGGTTCAACATGAAAGAACTAAATGGAGCTCCTACTCCCATGGCAACCAAGACTCATCTTGAACTAAATCCAAATGGTAAAGATGTGGATCAAAAGGTATACCGGTCTATGATTGGTTAGTTGCTTTACCTTTGTGCATCTAGACCCAATATAGTGTTAAGTGTAGGAGTGTGTGTGCAAGATATCAAGCGGCTCCTAAAGAAAGCCACTTGATGGCGGTCAAAAGAATCTTCAGATATTTGGTTCATACCCCAAACTATGGTGTGTGGTATCCTAGGGGCTCAACATTCTCTCTTTGTGGGTACACGGGTTCAGATTGGGCTGGTTACAAGGATGATAGGAAATCAACCTCTGGGGCTTGCCAATTTCTTGGTAGTTCATTGGTGTGTTGGTCCTCTAAGAAGCAAAATAGTATATCTCTCCACCACCAAAGCCAAATATGTGGTAGCCACTAGTGCATGCACTCAATTGTTATGGATGAAGCAAGCTTTAAAGGAATATTTTCGTGGTATTGCCGACGAGTATGCCATGGATGGGTCCTCACAGAACGTGTTTACAAAGGTGGGGGAAGGCGGTGAGTTGGCGGTACGAGGTAACACAGCTTACCTAGGTTCAAGTCCCACAACAGTGTCAGAACTCCACTCTTGCTATAAATCACTATAATGGCAATACGCCGAGTTATAGAGATTGGTTCGCTATGCAAGGGTGTTATGAATCGTGTCTTAAAGGCTCCACATGTCCTTCTTATAAAGGCACCAAAACCTAGGGTTATAGGGAAACGAACTTGTCAGATAAGTTACAGAGTCCTACACTAATACTAGCTAGTCTTCGTGTCTTGTACTCCAAGGCTCCGAGTATGTCGGTGACTCCCACATAGCCTTCCTATATCCGGCATGGGCCTCCCTTCTGGATCCGTGTAACTGGGCTGCCCAGCAGGCCATGGGCCATGCTACCAACTATGGGAGAATATCATTTTGCGGCCCGAAAGTTGGGGTTGCCAGGCAACGCGGTACCCAAGTTGATTTTTATCACCGCGATTCGAAAAGTTGGGGCACCAATTGCTGAGAGGGGTCTTTCGAGTGAATGATGGCCAAACCAAATATTTTCAAATCGCGCCCGTTAAGTCAGGATATTCCGTTACACTAGTTCCTGCTGTGCCCCTCCTTTGCCGGTCACTCTTCTTAGACACCCTGCATGTGTCGTAGGGGCAAATCCATTACTGTACTTTCCTAACTCTCGACACTGAATCTTGCTGCGGTGGCAGCGGTCCCTTTTCTTGCCTTCCCCGACCCTAAATCTGCCGGCAGCGGAGGACCTTTTTTCTCCCTCCCCCGACACTGAATCCGGTGGCGGCGGCCCAGCATGTCTTGCAAGGCGAAGGTTGTAGCTACGTCGCCGACTAAAAAGGGTCCGTCGGGGCCCAAGTCTGGGGCTCAACGCGTAGCTGCGTCGAGGTCTTCAGCGCCGGTTAGCGAGGAGGCCAGCAAGGATTCTGCTCCCAAGGTACCCACGAGCAGCGGGTTGAAGATAAAAGCAAGGCCGGCGGCGGATTGTTCAACTCCGGTGGGCAGATGCAGCACTCAGATCTCGAAGAAAAAAACCCAGGAGAAGAGCGAGAGGTGATTTTTTCTTATCTGTGCCTTATCTTGCAAGTAGATTAGTTACAGCATAATAGAATCGAATGAACTGAAAAGTTCCCCTTTTTAATCAAATTAGGCACAGCTTTGATACAAGGGACCTATATGAGTTCATAGTTAATGTTCGATAGTACACTACAAAGCTTGATTTTGGTTGCGAGAGGGTTGTGTTCGGGCAAGATGTGCATCTGCTTGTGAATTGCAAAGAGGTTGTGTCTGTTTTGCAGCTGGTAGATATGCTTGCCGCTAGAATTCCCTGGGGTTCTACACAGAGGACAAAATTGGTGTGGCGCAACATGAATGATACCTATCAGCAAATTGAGCACTCCCATGAGCTTCAGATGGTTTGGGAGTGTTGTGCAGCTGATCGTAAGGTGAAAGTTGAAGCGATGATTGGTGATATGTATGCAGATGCTAGAGATCTTGCTGCCAGAGCTTCTGCTCCTAGAGAATACGGACCAATAGATGTTGATCTACATAAGTTCAGTATACGCATAGAGGTGGATTCATACATGGCAAAACTTGATGAGGGAGTTAATAAGCCAGTTTCGTCATATACTGTGGAGATCACTGTCGATTCCAAAAACATAACTCTTGATGAAATGAGAGAGATGATCGGTAAGGAAATCAGTATTGGCCCTAAGCAGATGGCAAAAATCCAGTGGTGGCATCATAAGAAGCAGTAATTCATAGATGTTTTGGATACTGAAGATCTTATGCAGATTATGCGGCGAAAGAAGCCAACCAGGAAGGTGTTCTTCCTTGGTACCATTTCTGAGGTTGTTGAACAGGTTATAGTGGATGTAGACGCCCCTGTAGTGGCTGAACAGAATGAGGTGGTCGATGTTGATGAGATCTGATGAGAGATGCTACCCTGGGCTTGTCATATGGACCGCGGGGTTCCCCTGCCTGTATTTGTAATATTGACTGTTGTTGCATTTAGAGCGTGCTTCTGTGATTATGTTTGTTGAGAGATTGCGATATAATGCTGTGCGAGCTGTTGAGATTTTCGGACATGTCACTCACTGAAACCATCGTTTTTGTAATAAGACATAAGTACATTGTAGTTGACATGATTATGTTTCTTAAGATGACGTACCGTACTTGTTTCAGTTATTATGTTTGTTGGGACATTGTAATGTAATGTTTTGTGAAACCATGACTGGACTAGTGATGCATAAATACATTGTAGTTGACATGATTATGTTTCTTGAGATGATGTACTATACTTGTTTCTGTTATTTTGTTTGTTGAGAGACTGTAATGTAATGTTTTGCGAAACCATGACAGGACAAGTGATGTGTAAGTACCTTGTAGTCGACATGATTTTGTTTCTTGAGTTGATGTAATATACTTGTTTCTCTGATTATGTTTGTTGAGAGATTGTAATGTGATGTTTTGTGAAACCATGTTGTGGTTATGTTTGTTGGGAGATTATAATGTAATGTTTTGTGAAACCATGACTGAAGAAGTGATGCATAAGTACCTTATAGTTGACATGATTTTGTTTCTTTGGACGATGTAATATACTGGTATGTTTTCGTTAGGCAATGAAATTGGGATGGAGGGAGTGCAGGTTTAATATTTGAAATGAGAATGTGTGAAGAGAATCCATATCAGGCAGGATACAGTAATCCAGGGAAAGGGCATGGTATCCATTAAACTATTGTAACATGCCAATTTAGTCATCATTGCAGCGGTAGAAGGGCTGCTCTCTCTCTCTCTCTCTCTCTCTCTCTCCCTCTCTCTCTCGCCGACGCCATCGCCATCGCATTCGCCATGCTGTCCTTGAACGGTGAGGACGACCAGTCGAGCAGCGACAGCCTTCTCTCCGACATCGAGTATTCCTTCCACGATGTGAGTTCCTCGGTTTTCTCGGGCTAGGGTTAGGCAATGGTAAATCACTCGATCTGAGCTCCATATGTGCATGCAATCGTGTTCGATTTCAGCTTTGTGTTTACCTATAGGTACCAAGGATAATCTACGACTCCGAATGGGAGGGCCTAGATCTCGATGGAGAAGTGCCATGTGACCATGGGCTAAAACTGAGGAGATATGTTGCATTCGAAGGCAGTAACACTAGGAGAAGGTTTTTGGGCTGTACAAATCAGGTTTGTTTACATTATGTGCAACTGTGACATGAAGTAAAATGTATCGTGCATGTTCATAACACTATAGTGTGTGTGTTTTTAGGTTGGCCCGGTGTGTAAAGCAGCAGAGTGGGTGGATCTTAAGTGGCAAGATGCACTTAATAAATGTTTGGCACAGTTATGGGAGATGTATGAGTTGGAAAGGTCGGGGAGATTTACTGATGTAAGTGATGCAGCTGAAAAAAATTATAAGCTGTCGGTACGAAATAAGGAGCTAGAACAAGAAATCGAGAATTTGCAGTCAAAGCTAACCGACGGAATCGATGGGAGATTGGTTGTTCGAACTGCAAAGAAGCTTCAGGATAGTCACAGGTTGCTGATTCATAATGCAGAAAAGGAGAGGGATCAGCTCAGGGAAGACAAGAAGAAGCTAGAGTGCTGCATTGCAGATCTGTTGAAGGAACTGAAGAAGGCGCGCGAGGGTGAACAAGGACAATCTATAGAGGATAAAGGAAATTCGAGATGAATAATTTATGTTGTACCAATGCCTGAAACTAGTTAATTGTAAGACTTGCAGTTGCGCTTTCCGAACTAAGCCAAACTCAATCCTCGAGCAAACTAATTTCAGACGAACACACATATCATGCATAGAGTTAAGTTCACGCTTACAAAATCACCACTGCAGAGGATAAACCAGGCAGTTCAGTACTAAATAGACATATGTTGTGTTCAAGCGAGCCTGGCCTGGAGCTACCTGTTTTCCTCCCTAAGATTGGCCAGCTCCTTTAGTACTATGTCGTGCTTCAGCTGTAGGTTCCAGCGCTCCGTCACGGATTGGAGAATTTTGTCTGTAGCCATACGATTTTCCTTCAAGATCCCTTTCATGATCTCCGTCTGCTTCCTAGCCGAGGCGCGACCTTTAGAGTGTAGCTTCGCCCAGTCGGTGTTTAACTCCTTCAGTTTCTGGCACTTGTCAGAAAGGACCGCGAATTCAGCGCGCAGTTGGTCAAAGGCCAGTTTCTGGGAATTCCGCTTCTCCCTTTGGATTGCTATCTTGTCATTTAGCCAGGTCGCCAGGTCCTGGTCGATCTTTCGCCTCTTTCCCTGCAACAAAAATACATAGTATGGTTTGTTCAGTTCACCAGGACAAGCTGGTTAGTTTCCATAATTAACTGAATCGACTAGTGGAAAGAGAACATGGTGTCCATTCATGAACATGAACACCAACACATGTCCAAATAGATAAGGAGTTGCCTATGATTCTTATTGCACCCTATAATGGGAAGCAGACATGGGCATTGCTCCCTGAACCCTAAACATTACAAAAGGAGAGGAGGACGAACTGGTATTCATGTCCCCGCTAACGGGAATCAGACTTGGGCATTGCTCCGGTACGCCTCCAGACAAGCCCTTAGCTCCTCGTTCTCTTTTCGAACACCCTCGAGTACGGTGATCCCTCTGCTCATGTCTGCCTTCATCTCCTTGACTGCATCCAGGCAACGGTTCCTGTCATGGTAGGCTCGGATGGTAGCCTTGGTTTCCTCGACGCGTCCTCTGAGTGCCTCGCTGACTTCGTCATGCAGGAGAATGCACCTTTCCACGAGATTCTTCTTCTCCTCCATGAGCTCGTTGATTATCTTGATGGCCTATTCTTGCCTGATCAAGTTACGGTCGAGCACTTTCTGTAGCCTAACGACGTCATGTGCAAAATCTAGCGAGATCTCCTTCTGCACAGATAATTGCTTGCGTAGGCTCTCATTAGCTTGGGTGAGGGAGAGTGCAAGCTCATGTTGGTTGGCAATCTTGGAACTGATCGCGGCCACCTTCTCACGGTACTTGGCCTTCGATCGCTGCATTGTTCATGTTAATTGAAATAGGAATTCTATAATTACACTCCAGGTCCCAGGTGAATACTAATACAAATCAAAAAAATTCCCGTTGAATATATTGGCCACAGTGTTAAAAAATGGACCTGGAGATCTATTCATGACCACGATAAACTAATCCTAATCACAAAAAATCCATAGTGAATCTATGAACATCGGTATTAAGGAAAGACCAAGAGATCCAGTCATATTCATGAAAACAAATACAACTCGCAAAAGAAGAAGAAAAACCAATGCGGGGCGGACAGCATCTAAGAAATCCACATCATAACTCGGAGAAATAACAGCGTGGAGATTTGCTACCTCGCTGAGACATGGACCAGGGCCAAACGGGTCCTGCAACACCTCCGTCGTGGTGGATTCGAGCTCCACGGCCAACCTGTAATACGTAGAAGAGGACGAGCCAAAAGAAGAAGAAAACAAGAAGAAGCTGATTAAGATCATGATAGAGAGGGTGATGGAGAAGAAGTAGAATAAGGAGACCATACCGGGAGGAGCCCTCGCCTGCTAGAACATTCGGCGCCATTGTCGGGGGAGATTGGGCCTCGATGAGAGGGTAGGCTTGAGCGGCTGGTAGAGCAAGAAGTGCCTCGCGGCAATTTCTCTCCCTTTTCTCCACAAGGATCGTCGACCGGCCTCTCCCCCTCCTCAGTGGAGCCATGGCTTGCAGGGTGAGTGTTGCGGAGGCAGGAGGAAGGAGATAGTGATTATTAGTGTGGGAGAAGAGTAAGAGTACATGCCGTGGTCCAGTAGTACTAGTACTAATATACAAGACCACCGTGTACGGTCTACCTTCTCAAAGAAGCCAGGGAGGCAGGGGTAGGGAATCGATGGGACTTGTCTTTATTGTGATGGACACTTCAATGGTCTTCGATGCCACCCAAAATCCAGTATATAATAAGGGGAGTGCAAGCCGGGTGGTCGTCACGGGAATTGGCGCGCACATCCCGCGTGTGTGTGTCACGTGTTGATGGGGCAATGCCACGCGCAACTACTGCACGATCACGTCGGCACGTCCAACTCCGTCGAACTCCACGTGACAGGAACGCACGGGATATTTACGAGTCTAGAATACGCTGTGCCACTTTAGTTGTGATCAAATTATGTTCATTACGCGAGATATTACTTTTTTTTGATAATCGACAAATGCACGCGTGGACACGATGCACGAAACGCTGCTCGTCCTTGATCAGATCGACACCCCCACTCTGTGTACCCGCCATCAACCATTCGGAGCAACTACCTCGAGCACGATGCCCCCTCGCAGTGGGCAATGGCAGGGTCCAAGCCGTCCACTGACCGTCCTGCGTCCCCAGCTTCTTCGCTGCATCGTCCGCGCTCATGAGTCGCTGCTAAGGCAGCACGTCATGTCCGACCGCGCCAGGATCCATCGACATCGGCACTTGAGGACACCGTAACGTCGAAGCTCGTACCGGCCACGCAGGAGGAGCGTGGGGTACCTGCAGCGTCGGACGAGCGCAAAGTAGCAGCCAGGACGGGGGTGCGTGTTGCACACGGCGAGTACGGACAAGAAGAGGAACAAGAAGAAGACCAGGAAGAAGAGAGGAGATAGCTATTTGGGACGAGTCCGACTCGGCCAACGAGGAGGCGTTCATCGATCAGTGGAGGCAGAAGC